>VZTY01016139.1:0-30930 GCA_013400935.1 Turnix velox | reverse complement strand
CTGAGCGGCCATGCCCAAGGGAAAGGCTGAAAGATCCAGTGCGAGGCGAGGAAGGTCCTCCGCATCGAGGACACGCCGAGCTCCTCAGTGCAAATTGCAAATAATTGATTTGCAAAGCAAAGTTCTAGAGGTCTGGTCAGTCTTACCTCCTGACTTCATGATTTGCAACTGAGGTATCACCTGAAATCTGAAGTAAATTGTCAGAGTATAAAATAAATTGGATTTCAGGTGGAGCCTGCTGGCTTACTGTATATCTTTCAAAGTTTGTCATGATTACAGACTGAGAAATTTTGTATCGCATCCAGCAAAGAGAAAAAACATTGCTCTTGGAAGGGACCCCAAGGAGATGAATAGACTTGTAATGCTAATTTTTACTGTAAGTAAAATTTTTACTGGAAGTAAGGACAACCTGAAACTGCCTCTTGGAGGCCTGTGTCTTGGGAGAGTTCCCCTTTTCCTTTGGCAACATGCCAATGAATGTGCAATTAAATCTGCATGGGATGCTATTGATGCTATTGACAAAGAGTCTCAGAAAGCTGAAGCAGCCCACCATCTCTATTGTCTTCTAAGAAGTCTGAATGACAGAATAGGAGATAATTCCTGATCCAAAGGCTTTTTAACCAAGCCATCATGGTAAGAGAATTTGATATTCAAGAAGCCCAGAAAAAGAATGTACGCAATGTAAAAAAAAAATTGCAGGAGTTCCACTGTTTTGCATTTTGGAGATAAACAGGAAATGAGAGTGATATTACAAGACTGTGTATTATGTGGATTTAGAGGCAGGAAAGAAATGATTTGTGAGGGATTATGGCAAAAGCAAAAAGAGAGCAGGACAGGAAGGAATAGGGGAGAGAAGTCTGTTAAGTATTTAATTGTATATATTCACTTGAATGGTGCTTATTTTAAGTAATTTCAGGGTGATATTAAAGTAAAATAAGGTGATGAACTATTGTCACTGGGGTGATATATTAGCTGAAGTGCATCTTACTCGTTCTGTGGATATGTATTGTTCTTCCCTGGACTGAAGACTCATGATTACATTTCAGGAATTTTGTCTGTTTTCAGATTCTTAGAACACTTTTAATGTGTTCTTGGATGAGCTGGATTAATTAAAAGACTGGATTAATTAAAAAAAAGCCATTATAAACACGATTAAAAACATTTATGCAGTACTAGTATAAAGTTTTAAGGCTTTAAAGAAATATTGGAAATATCAAAGTTAATAAAATATTCTCTGGAGTAAAAATTTAGATGAAATCTGAATTCTCTTCTGCAATGAATTTTGTTTGTTCTACTGTTTCTTTTGACATCAGACTTTTTCTTTTTCCCTTCAGCTAAATCCTGATGATTGTAGTTCTGAAAAAAAAAGTATTACCTTCTTTGCTGCAGGTATTTGCATATAAGATCATGCACTCAAGTTAAATTGAATAATATCTGAAACTATAAGATTTTGCTGGTTTACACACAGGGTGTGTACATTCTTTTGATTCTAAAAGTATACTGTTAAATTCTGAGCTCCTAAATCCAAACTGTAAATTTGCTTGCAAGATATTGCTTGATTTTTGACAGGCTGCATCCATATGCATATAAGACAAAAATATATGTATATGTTCATAAAATTCTCACACTTCATGTTGAAACTCCTGGAGAGAATCAGTTCCTTGCTTTGAGGAGAATGCCACTAGAATTACAGGTAGGACAAATGATTCTATAACATTAATCAGTTTATTTACTGTTCTAGATTTAGAAATCAGTGTGTTTATAAATAAAAATTCTGACTCGAAAACACTTCCTGTCCTTTTTTCCTTGTGATCAAAACCTCCCTTCCCCTCGTATGCATGTTTCAGATGTAAACACAAGACTTTGTTCTGTTATTGCTACTCAAATCATATTGATATTAATAACATTTTAGTGAATATTTAAAAGAACAACAAACTGAACATTCTGTGTCGTATGCATTTTGAGGACAACAATTTCATATTTTTTTCTGAAAAACACAAAAGTGGGGATTCCAGAAACTACTGCTGTCCCAATTTAGATGTCTAAGCCTTTGAGGGTGGTAATTTTTTACTATGAATTCTAAAACAATACTGAACCCAACTCTCTGCAAGAGAAGTATTGTGATTAACTAGCAGTTCACAAAGGTAAATTTCAGGGCTTTAAGGAGACAAGTGTTGGCAATATTCTCATTGCAATCATTACATTTAATGCAAGAGAGGACAACAGTGGCATAGTGAAGAGCAAGCCACCAATACGTGATAAGCAGTAAATTAATATGTGCCACATTTCCTAGCAATAAATACTGATGTCCTTGAAGGACATGCAGTCCTCCTAGGACTTGCATATTTGCACCCACATGTAGATGCATAGATCTCATGCAATTTCAATGCAATTACACTTACATGTAGATTTTTACTTCTCTTTTGTTGTTCATTCTAGCTGCACTTCAGAACTTAATAGTACATTTGGAGACAGTTTCAAATGCCTACGTCATTCTGTCTCAAACAGGGTTTTCTCTCCAGAGAGAACATAACCTTTACCACTTCCAATTTTATTGTTACTTTAAAGTTAATTTCACTTAATAAAATTCTACAGCTAGAGTTCTTTACCATGGTTACTGCCATGTGGCTTTTCTTCCAGCATTTTACACTGCCTCACTCCTGTCTCTTTAATAGAGAGCTCCTATTTTGCTGTGCTGCTGACATAGCCTAATGATGAGAGAGTTTGAGACCTTTGGGAAGATTTTACTGTCCATATGCAGACTGCACCTCTCACAGCGTTTACTGCTTATATAAGCAACAGTAATCTTTCTGACATTTGCTGTGCCAATAATGAAGTCTTTACTAACACCCCATCCTCTTTATAGACTTTATAGAAGCAGATGCTCCATCTGCTTAAATATTTGAAAAGTTACTCCTAAACCAACATTTGTAAACATGATTGTGAGTACATCTGGAAAGAATACTGCAACACTGTCATGTATTACTATACTAAAGCAATAGAAGCAATCCATACTTCCATATTGTTATTTTCCTTCCTGAATTCGCAAGAAAATGAGGCTAGATTTGGATGCCTCAGTAAAATGTGAAGACGCGCTTCTTCTGTCTGTTTTACTGGTGCAAAGCCTGATTAATTTCAGTTACATTTAAGAAGTACCCTCATATTCCCATGATTATTTCTATATGTGGACTAATTTCTGAGCTAGTAGAGAAAAGGAGTAACACATTGTGAAGTTTCATATTTAAGAAAACAAAAACCAAAATGGTCTTTGTCTTTTCCAGGAGGCATAGGTGCTGGCTAGGCATCTTTAAAATGAAGTGGGCATCCCACTCTAAGACCAGGTTGATGATAGTTACAAAAGTAGCATTTCCACACATCTCTCTGAATTTGATAAAAACACTAATACTCCCTCAGACATCGTTGTACTGGTTTAAGCTAAGTTGTAAGGTTTAACATGGCCATTTGTAATGGTCTTTGAGACTTCACAAAGCTCTTTCTTAGTCTGCAAAACTACGGTCAAAGCACTTGACTTCCACTCCAGATAGGGCTGAGTGTCTCTTCAAGGAAAGTTCACAGTGTTTTATGGAAAAAACCTCTTTCAGCACTACTCTCTAAATACTCTCTAAAAGAGCAAGAAAAAAAGGAAGAAAATGTAGATGTATCTCCTAAAACACTGAGAAATTTAGGAAGCAGAAGAAGTGATAAAAACAAAAAAGTTTCTTCTTTTTTTCTCTGAGTAGGAAAACAAACTGGAATTATCGGCCATTTTGTAATTCTGACTTGTGTTTGAACATGCTGTTGATTTGGCTTTTTCATGCCCAGTTGGGTCAGGCACCAATCCTGCCTGTCAGTGTGCTTGTAGAAGGGTGTAGCAGACTGAGAATGTATGTGCTTTCATCCTGGTGAGACAGTTGCACATTGATGGAGGTTCTGGCCTAAAAATAATAAACTAAACTTTGGTTTGCAGATCCACAGAATCACTAGGTTTGGGAGGGACCTCTGGGTATTGTCCAGTCCGACACCCTTTCCAAAGCGCAGAAAATTAAAGCCAGCTACCAGGGCCACATCCAATTAGGTACTGAAGAGCAGAGTCTTCACAGACAAACTGGGCAATAAGCAATTATTAAAAATTTTAAGAAGACAAAAAAGTTGTTTCTTATATTGAATGGAATATCATGTATTTCAGTTTGTGCCTGTTGTCTCCGGTCCTGCCACTTGGTGTCAGTGAGAAAAGTATAACTTCATCTTCTGTATTGCATGGTGTCAGGTATTTTTAAATATTGAAAAGATCCTCTGAAGTCTTCTCCTGTGTAAGATGAATAGGGCCCACTATTGGACCTCCTCTAGTGTTTCCATATCTCTCTTGTACTGGGGAGCCCAGGACTGGATCCATCACTCCAAATGTGCCTCACCAGATCCACAGAGACCAATGATCTTAAGAAGCATTAATATTGATGTTTTCTGGTTTAAAATAATTTTTATTTCGGATATCAAAAATATATACATATTTCAACCAGACTCAAAGTGATCTTCTGGATTAGAAGAGAAGAAATATAATAAGGGCAGATGGAGATAAGACAGATAAAGCTACATTTGGGCTACAAACGCAGTCCAAGTATTTCTTTATGGTTCTATTAGTCGTTTATAGGCATTGAGATATTTACTCATTCATCCCATACAATTCTTGAGTCTAAAATTATTGACTTTAGTAAAATCTCTAAAATTAGTTGAATCTTAGATAGTTAAGCATTGCAATGATGTTCATCACTGCGTTTCTTCAGCTAGTTTCTACGTGTCACTTTAAGATTATGCTTAAGAAGGTTGAAGACATGCAGTATTTTTACTTAAGAATTATGCACGGGATGCAAGTATAGCTACAGAAAATTAATGGGTACATTTAGAGAAGCAAAAAAAAAAAACCCACATCATATTTAAGTATCTCAGCATTGTATCTCCAGTTCTATTTTAAATGATATTACAAATTAGGTATTCCCTCCAAGATCAGCTTCTTCCTGTTTAGCTGGTAACTGAGAAATGCTAAGACTTGATTGGCTTCATATTCTCACTTTCTGACACTGCTTTTTCATAATTTTAAATAAAATACATCAATTCTGCTTCTGCATAAATATACATGACTTTTCCTGGGCAAGTGTTGTCTCTCCCTTCCACTTGTGCAAAATTAGAGTGACTGTGAGCTCTCTGGAATAATACCTGCAACCAGAGTCTGGCCTATTGACTTGAGAAGAGGTTTTGTCCTTTCTTGCACAAATAATCTGATATTTTGTTGTGTTCTTACAAGTAGAAAACATGAGGTTTAACTCTGGAAAGTTTTAAGAAGATGGAAGTTGAATATGCAATTCCCTACAGCACACAAGCACATGCTTAAGGAAATCTGCTATGTTCATAATTTTACTCCATTTATCTACTTAAGTGATGAACTGAATTATTGTGGAGACTGTAGAGACTTACTCTGCCTTCACTTAAGTACACTATTAAGAGTCATCTAAGAAAGAGCAAAATCAAAAGTTTTCCCCATGATTATCTCCACGTACAAATGATGCTTATGTGCAAAAGTGATTTCTGTACATGAATGGCTCATGCATGTATCTTTGGAAAGTCTCAATAGATTTGAAACAAAATTGGTATTTGAAAGCAATAAAAACAGACCACCATATTAAATTATATCTGGTAGCAGTAATCGATATGAATTTATGGAAGATTGAATCTAGTTAATTTGATATCTATTTTGTACAGATTACAAGATTTATAAAGCACAGTAGAGTTGCTATTATTTATTCAGCCTTCTATCTGACTACTGTTCATACATAATACTACTAAATCATTGTAGCATACACAAAACATTAAATAATTTCAGAGTAAAGACTTTTCCAAGGCTGAAGAACTCCAAGAAGTCAGGAAACACACCTCCACAAGTCTCTTGATCCTAGTGTGACAGTGGGATAGGGTCATATGTCAAGGACAAGAAGTTACATCAAGGATTTGCCGATATATACATCGACTGATTGTCAAAACAGTAGGCTAAGGAAGGAGAATACACTTTAGTGCCCTGTCCACTTTTAATCCTTTACCTATCTGGTGCAGAGCTGTGGAAGAAAAAAAGAATCCATTGCAGAGCAAATGTGTGAGATACAAGTCTTACAAAGGCGAACGGAAGCAAGATGAGGCTGAATAGAAAAACATTGTACATCATCAACAGTAAATCAGAATGAATACTTGAATTTGGCAGGTCTATACTTGTTTTACTGCCTGTTCTCTTGTCACTAAGTATCTTTTAGGAGGCATATAGAAATAGGCAAATTCTAGGCACTGGAGCTAAGAGCAGACAGGGAGCAATCAGAGAAACTTCTGCCTGGACAGAAAGTGGTTTTCTTGTAAAAGTTTGAGAACCAAAATTTTCCATGGAAGAAGTTCACTTTTAATCAGCTTATGAAAGAGCAGACAGAGTCATGCCATTTCTTCATATGGCTTGATCTTCAGGATCATGTCTTATTGAATCCTGATTGTGCTATCTCATTAGGTTCCTTTCCTTTGCTGTGAAATCTCACCTGGGAATGTAGGTGCAAGTGCTCTGTAACACTTGAGCAGGGTGTGCAGTGTATCTAGGGCACACAGCTGCTGCTGTGCATCTACAGCTCTGATGGGAGGATATGAGCTGTCCTCTGATCAATAAGCATCTGTCTCATTGCATGCATGCTTGGGCCATGTGTCCAGCAGATCTTGACTGTTCATGAACAGCTATCACTTTTCTCAGCTATTAGAAATCCTAGGCAAGCACTGAAGTTATTTTTCTGTTCAGATTCAATTTCCAGATGGTATCGGAAAATATATTTGGAACAAAATTACTGTACCTTCAGCTCAGGAGTCTGGAACAGGTGAGCGAGATTAGCACTTTGGAGACTAGAAGGAAATCTACTGCCATTGGCTAAAATTTTTCTATTTTCCTTTTAGAATTAAATTGTCTGTCCATGCTTGGTGAAATTAATTGCTGTACTTCAAAGTTCCATATCCTTTGCAACAGAAAATGTTGGATAGCCAGAGGTTGTTTTTCCAAACCAGACAGGTAAAATATTAGCAAAGCCAAAAACCAGACATAATTCTAAACCAAAATGGATTTTCAGCACATGAACATGGATCTGTTTAGGAGGCCTCATTGTGATTTAAACTGAAAGAAATTGTTTGAATATGGATGACATTCAGAGGAAATTTTATTTCCTGACAATTTCTGTTACATTATATAATACGAATATGATTTGTGTTTCTCTAGTCTTGGTAGTTTCTGGATCTTGCCCTGTACTACAATGAACTACTGTTTTGAGACCATTCTGGAAGAATTTATCACTTCAATTTGGAAACAGGAAAAAAATAGCAATCAATTATATTAAGCTGCAACTTTAAAAATTAGAATTGTGCTAATTGTGATCAATGAAGAGTAGATGTAGCAGTTTCAAGTTCATGTATCATTGGGATTATCAAGAGACTTATTGTAGGGAAATATTAGAGAAATTTCTTTTTTTGAATCATCATCTGTCAAAATCTTAATTATTTTCTTCTACTCATATGCACATAGACATTCTTGAGGTCATATTGCATGCTTTGTATCTCTCATGTTCAAGAAATATTCCACTGTTTTCTGTAGGTATTTGCCATTGCTGTGCCCCAAATCATTGAAAGTGGCCAGGTTCCCATGAGGAGTTCAGTCCTCATACCTAAACTTTTGACTGATTCCTTCTGCCATTCCCATTTATTTAAAACAGTCTGCAATTTACAGCACTTGACAAAGATGCCACAGCTAATGAGAAGAAAGCGTGAACTACCTGGCATAAATTCAGGACGTCGTCAAGCAGCATTATGCAACACACAACAGTTCAATCAGACACTTAGGGCTAAAGCCTTTATACTTGATTACACGAAATTTTTGCATACAATTGAACCCTAATCTCATGAAAAATGTTCCCTTGGGCAATGGGATTTTTCTGCTGAGGGTCTTTTTCAGAGGACTGAGCAGTTGGTCAAAGTAAAAAAAAATGTCTTTTTTAATGCTAGTTTAGGTTATTAATAGGTATATTATGTCCCCTCTAAAACAAGCCATAATCACAACATAGAAAATTGCTTAGTAATATTTAAATTGAAACTCTACTTCCAGACTACTAAAACAAATTATATGCTAAAATGATGCTAGACTTTACTGGCAATGATGAGAGATTCCAGGTTTGCAAATGAAGCTATCTTATCCTGAATATACTAGCAAAGCTGAAAAACATCTCTTCCTATAAAAATAAAATTATAAATAAAGTGTAAATTGTTAAAGGTAATGCATTTTCATTATCATTTGGATTTTACTTTTGGCAGCAAAAAGTATTGTCCCTTTTGTCACTCATAAAAACAAGTGGTTTGGAACGGCACAGCATCAGAATTTTTTGTGAATTTCATCATGCTTGTTGGCCTCTTTCTATATAAAGATACTCATGCTTGCAAGAAAAAAAAGTTTCTCAGGAGATTTCTCAAAGAAATATGATAGATTTCAAGAAGGGAAACTGTTTGAAGACTACTCCAATACCCATGTTTGCCTTCTCACAGTATAACAACAAACAAGCTAAGGACATTGCATTTCTGTATTATACAGACATACTTCTTTGACATGTAGGAAGCAGTAAGATCTATATATAAGATCCAAATATAAATGTTACTATGAAGAAGTCATAATTTACTAACAGGTTGCAAGTACATAGTTATTATTGTCCTAATTATATTATGTGCTATTGAAAGAAGCAATTTGACATCAGGTGATTATGGCTAAGCCAGACTGAAGAGAACTTGATTATTCTTAAGTGTTCATCATTTCCGTGGTCAAAATCAGTTTCACTCATGGAAAGGATAAAAGTGGTGAAGGAGAATCTCAGCTTTTCTTGTGAAGATGTACGTCTATGATCTTTGTCCTGGAGAAAACAGCTTGGGAAAAATTAATGAACTGTCTCAGAGTAGTTTGGCTGAAGCATTATTTTTCCTAACTGCTATTTGATTCCCTTTACAACTCTTAGTGTCTCTATTGGGATTAAAGAAAAATATAACTCCAGATCTCTGCTTTGGGAGGAGCCTCAACAGCTTCATACCTGGAAAGATTGGACAACTGGTTGAGCGCAGAGATCACAGAAAAGTTCCTGATCCAAGACTATGTTTTTCACATAGTCTTTTCTTATAGTTCTGATGAAAATTAAGTTTGTCTTAGTTAACTTCAGCTTTTTGTTAGTACAAGCTCTATTTCTGCTAAGGAAAGCAAGAGAGGCATCTCAGGGGATTTTTCAGATTACTGCAATTAAACTCATATCAAATAGCTGTATTCTGGCACTGAGGACCACTGATAAATTATAGCCATATCTCTGCAATTACACCTGCTTGTGCACCCACAAAGTGTGGCTATACCAAATCTATGTAATGGGAAAGGTTCTTGGTCTACACAAACCTCCAGACAATGCATGGGTTTCTGCCTGAGCAAGTCCTAGTCAGCACAATTCAAAACCATGCGTAGGGCTATACTAATAGATTGAACACTCATGGAGCAGGGCTTAGGCCTGATGAATTAGCCCTGTTTAGTTTATCAGTACAGAAAGCCACAAAATAACCCTTTATAATGGACGTTTCTCCTGACAACTTTACGGCTAAGCTGGAACAGATTTCTAAAGCTGAATCCTTTCAGAGACTGAATGAGAGATGAAGAAGTCACAAAAGAGAAACTGCACTCTGAAAAAAAATTGCTTTTCATTGTCTTGTTTTCCAACTTTTCACAGAGAATCTTAATGACCCAAAATGTGGTATTCATTCATTCTTCATCACTAGATTATTCAGGCAGGTAAATGATTGTCAATAAACTTATCAGCATTACCAGCCCATGTCTTTAGCTGTCCCCAGAAATCAGAAGTTGCAGATGGATGACTTTGAATAAAATTCTACTCATCCCTAACATGCACTCGAGAGTTGAGTAACAGGTTCTAGCACACTAGCACTGAACCTGCAGAAGAATTCCATCTTCCATCTATTTTTTTAGCTACTGCTGTGACTCTTGTTTGCAGGAATTTAGTGTCTGAAGGATTACAGCACATATGGAGAATATCCAAGGCTTTTAGAAGTCTCTCTCTGAAAGTGTGCTGTAGAGTAGCATTTTTTTTGGGGGTGGAATATAGGTTGTGTAATGCCAAATCTTTACTGGAGTAGCTGCTGTTGTACCCAAAGAAACACCAGTGAATGATTCTGCTTAGATGACTGGTATTTTCTGTGTTTAAAAATGCACATTTTGAAGGTTCCATTTTTAAGCTACATTTTGGGCTTTTCTCCAAGGAGTCTCTAAAGGAGAAGTCTTCAGAGGATAAATTTTCCATCTTCCCTCTTATTGTTTGGATGGAACTCAAGATCTGAATGACAAACCTATAGAAAAATAGAAATACTGTGTAAAACTCTGTTCAACATTGTTTGATTCATGCAACCTCTTTCAAAAATATACGCAATAAATCCTGGCTGCAAATATCAGGTTATTTTTTTCATCCTCTGAACAGGTGTCCCTTTAGTCCCTAAAAATACTACAGAGATTTTACAGGATTCATGTATCACACTGTGTTTGTGTAGGATTAATTTGTAGGAGGTGAAATTGCAGGTCTTCTCTGAGTTTTCAGATGAAAACTTATAGCACAGGCCCAGACATGAGGTCTGCACAATTTTTATGTTTAATGAATGCATTAGATTCCAAAATTGAGATCAGCAGGGAGAAAGATTTTGCACCGATTTCAAAAGTGATTGCACCTCTTTGTGTCAGCTCACATAAATAACCAGTCTTACTGCAATATGGCACATCTCTGACTAGTGTATCATCCCTTATCTGGGCACAGCACTCTGGCACCATCCTTTGGCAATGTAATATAGTTTTGAGCTGTGTCAAGCAATTTACTGGAGCTAATGAATCTTAGGCAAGAAACTTATTGATGTAATGACTTCTCATTTCAGCAGATATTACTCCTATAGATGTGGCTTCTTTCTTACCCCAGGCCTAACTGCAGGACTGGGAGTCCTGGGAAGTAAGAGGCCCAAACTGTCAGGGCTTAAATCTGGGAAGTTCTAGTGCAGATGCAGTTTAGCAGTATGAATTTTATGTGAGAGAACAAACACTGCTGATTAGGTTGGATTTATTCCCTCTATACTTAGGCCTCACAACCTAAACTTATAACACTTCTCAGCAAGTGCTGAGTCAAGTGGTTTTTCCATGCAAGCCCAATACGTGTCTACCCTCTCCAACTCCTTTATGCTGCTTTACAGAAGGAGTGCAGCAAACTGCAAAGCCTCATACACTTAATGAGCTACCGGAGTAACAGGATCAATATTAATTTCTGAGCCTCTGGACCTGTCTTAGGTTTCAGTCCCTGCACCACTTTTTCTGTCTGGGGGTACAAGTTTCAGAGGTTATCATAAACATTGAATCTGCTGCTTCAGCTCACTGAAATCTTACTTCCCCATACAAACCTTTAGGAGGCCTTCTTAATTGATCCAGGCTAGGACCACACAATAGGAGGCAGGAGGCAATACTTAGAAAGGAAGTTTCTGAATTATAGTCAGTGCTCCTTTTAAAAGCACTACATGTATGCTATTCTTTGAAATTATGCAGCCTTGACTTTTACCCTGAGGTAGATCTTATCTCTTTTGAAACTCTAGGGTAGAGACTGAGTTTTTCTGATAATGAAAGCTACTGCCTCTTCCCTCTTTTTTAGAGTTTTCTCTGATAACCAACTAGAGAGTTCACAGAGAGCATCTACTCTCTGGCATGCACAAATCCACTCCTCATTTGAGAGCCTTCAGCCTCCTTGCATAAGTTTATATACAGCCAATGAAATGACTCTTACACATGCGATTCCTTTCAAGGAACATTTGCAAACAAAAGCCACTAGCAGCTCCCTCATTAAAAGTTTTCCTATGGTCTTTCTCCTGAAAGTTACACTGAGAAAAAACACTGATCTTGTCACAGTCAGGATACTTTTAAAATACAGGGTATGAACAGGAAAAGAGTACACAAAATGGAGAATAAAGCAAAATCAAAACTTAGTTTTATACAGATGCATGACAAAACTTGCCTAAAAAGTATGTAATTATTTTCTCTCGTCTGCCACCAATAATCCACTCGATGCTGTTCCAAGGCACATATTGCCTAGTCTCAGCCATTTTGAGTTTTTTGTTTTTCTATTGTGTTTCAGGGCTTTATACTACCCAGTACATTATACCTGGCAATAATTAAACATATTAAGGGAGCTTAGTATGGTTCTAAGTGTTGCCCATAAAGCAAAGGAAGATGTATGAGAGGCCTGCATTGATCTTTAATGTAGTAATAAGAAGCTATATAGATTCCTGAGAACTGGAGAAGTCACAACTAGTTCTACCAGCAAATAAAAGAGAATGTTCTCTTGTTTCTTGCTTTAAAAAAGATTTTTGCTATGCTTGCCAAAAAAAGGTTTCCATTAAATTCAAAGAAGTCGTATGCTGTTTCTTTCACAGGATGCACCTGGGAGCCTCTAAGCAGTCCCTCTGATTGAAATGGGACTATGAAAATGGGAGTAGAGACTTTGTTTAGAGTATTATATGTGCAGGTAGGGATGCTTAGGAGCTCAGATAAAAGAAAATGCTTTTTTAAGTAACTGCTGGCTAAGGAATGGTTAGGCCTCTTAAGAGTTACATAGTGCATAACGAAAGGGCACATAGGATGGAATTGTTGTTTTGAAAGTATTTTTCATATTCTGAACAGCCAAGGTATTTTTGAAAGGTATTTCTTTTATCTGAGAGCAACTATTTTTCTAAATACTGTGTGGCTTCTGATGATGAAGGGGAAAAAAAGCATAGATATTATAATTTCTCTGGGAATATTGTTTAACAAAACCATAAATGCAAAGATTAGAGTGGATGAAATGGCTACAGAGAGGACTTTCTTGCTCAAAAGAGTTAAAACAATGCTAAATATCTTCCATAAACCTTAGAAGGAATATCAAAGATGTGAGTACCTTGCATAAAATTGTGGTAAGCTCATGGTAAGGTATGACAGTACTGCATAAAGCTATACTGGGATAGATTATTTTTGGAGTGTTTTTCTTCCATTTTCAAAGAAAATTTTATTGCTGTCCCTTAGGGGTGGAAGTGTGCTTTGGATCATTTGAATCAGTATTTCACTTTCCTAATGCATTTCTTAATTTTTTTAAACCTCACACTTGTTTTTAAAATCTAGGGCTTTAAATACATTCTTTTCTTGAGAAAATCACCAAAAAGCTGAACTTTTCCCACAGCATTTTGGTTCAATTTGATCACTGGAAATTTTGCTTTATTTTATTTAGTTTTTTACAGAAAGGGCTCTCTGTCAAAATATTCCTAGAAAGCTTTCCAAGTGAAATACCAAATTAAAATTCATTGCAATCTTACACAACTGAAACTGATCTTGCTTCCCTGTTTTGAAATGAAGCTGGTGAAAGCTTCAACTTCTCTCTTGGAATGTTTCCTTGAACTGGATATAAATTTCACACCAAATTTTGCATCTGCTAGGAAAAGTTAATTTCATTTATGCTGTCTGTTACCTCTATTAAACATGCGCTCTCACCTTCTCTAGAGAGGTCTTGTGTAAATAACTTCACATGTTATCTTAATAACTGATGTGGCAGCCAGGATCCAATATATCTTGTAAAAGCCAATCTCTTCTAATGACATTTGCACAACATCCCAAGGCTGGATTGTGAATTGATTTTAGGGAACTAGCAATTTTCACTTTGTTCTCCAAGAATAAGAATTTGCTGCCCATAAAAGAAATGTGACTTTGTTGTACATTATCAGTCATTCCTTGTTTTTGCTGTATTTTAGTCACACTGCTTCTCAAGTTGCTGCTAATCAGTATCATTGCTCTTACTTTCCACTTGTAGTCCAGTGGCCCTTATTATATTTGTGTCATCTTCTGCTGCCTTATCTCGTACCTTGTGTACTGCTCTGCTTTTAGAACTAATACGTAATCAATTTATCTTCCATACTTATGAGTGACAGGCTGACTTGAGACACTGGTATGTTTATAAACTAGCAATATTCTATTTTGCCTAGCAAAACAACTCAAGAACAATTTGCACAACCATAATATTGAAAATGGTTATGACCTCTGAGGATATATTAGCAAATGATGATTACATCAAATTATTTATATTGGATAGGTTAATTTTTAAGATATGGAGCAATCTCTATTTTAATCAGTTTCTGTGCAGGACAATTAAGAGGAATTCCTTTGCTGCTGGAGGAAATAAGTAAAATTTATTGTTATATGTTAATGACAAGGATTACTTAGTTATCTACAATGGCTTTCCTTCCTAATGAAACTTTTATGCAGTGTAACTCAGTCTGTGTTATCTCTGTTGGATTGGAGTACCAAATATTTCTATCAAAAGACTAGAATTAGCCATCAGGAATAATATTAGAAATTATAATGCTAAATTTGGAACCCAGTTTCATCTATATATGCTTATATTAATAAATTTACACGTGTTTATACATGTGTATAAATGCTAGAAATACAGCAAAATGAAGAAGAGCATTATGTTGAGGATAATATTATTCCAGAAAATAACAGGTGATAGCAACTATAGCTCAATAATAGATTTCCTTTATTATAATCTATTATAATAGATTCATCACAGTTGACAATTTAGTTCAGAGTCTGAATTTCTCCTCATTGTCCCACTATAATCCTCTTACAACACTATTCTTGTTATGCCAAAGTTGGTTTTTTTATACTTAAAAATATCTAAAAATGCTCTACTATCTTATAAATCTTACGTTTAGTTCCTTGTTTATTTGTTTGAATTACTAAATTCCAGCTTCTCATTCTAGTCTGCAGTACTTCTGTATGTGAACTCTACGACTGCTATTATTCTTTCATTCTGTAGAGTTTATGCCTCTGAAACTTCCTTGATGAGTATGACAGAGAAACCACATTCATTATTTCAAATTCTTTTTTTCAGATAGGAAATTTGAAAAGCTAGAATATGTATGTTCAAGATCAAAGAGTAAGGAGAAGACAACCTACCTTATTTCCCACTGAGTGACTTTCTCACACTGTGAAAACACCAGACTTGATTGCCATTGGTAACCCTCCAGAACTAATAATCCTTTGGGTGTGACATGTACAAAACCAAACACTAAGAAATAGTAATAAAAAAATTAATATAAGAACAAGAAATCATCTGAGGACATCATTCACTATCCTTTTCATAGTTAGCAGTTAACTAAAAATGGTAGCTGACATAAGGAATCTGTAGTAAAAATAATGACTAATACCAATAAAATAGATTTTTACCTTATTAAGAATCTTCAAGTTTTCAAAGAGCATCTTGGTGTTTCCCCAATTACTCTAGCTACTGTCCTGTTCCAGCTTCTTCAGAAATCCATTTCATAAAGGCACATAAATACTCAAGCAATTTAAGATTATTTTCAGTATAAATAGTCTTTCAATATGTAATAAATAGCAAATATTGATATTGAAGCAATCAGTACAAGGGAAAGCTGTGAACTCTTCAAAAAAGTAGTGGACATGGGTTTGCACAGATGTAATAGATTTCCTTTATTATAATCATCCCTCCCCCTGCCTAACCAGTGTCCCCTTCCACCGTGTCCCCTTGGAAAATGCAACTCACCAGTGATGTCCAGCAGCAGAGACACCAGGAGGAGCATCCCTCAGGCCCCACGGGGGGTGGGGGGGGGCAAATGGTGGCTGCTGCCCTTCCCCACTGGTGTTAAACTGGTGTTAAACACTGGAACAGGTTGCCCAGAGAGGTGGTGGAGGCCCCATCCCTGGAGACATCCAAGGTCAGGCTGGATGAGACATCAAGCAACCTGATCTAGGATGTCCCTGCCCATGGCAGGGGGGTTGGAACTAGATGATCTTTAAGGTCCCTTCCAACACAAACCATTCTATGATTCTATGATTAAAATAGTCATGTACACAGCATAATATATACTTGTACACTGTAGAGGGTGCAGCTGTTGTTAATGCATTACTAAACTGTCCATTCTCTGATGAATACTGAACCAGTCAGCCTGCATGTTTACAATACTCAATACATCTGGCTGACTTTAATTGTATTAGCTTTGCTGCACCAGAGGTGGCATAACTTTCATGCGAGCTAATTAGATTTGCTCAATTTAAACAGAAACATTAATGCAGCTCAGCAAGGCTCAATTAAATCTGTTTTCAAAGCAAAGGCACAATGTGAAGCATTATGGGTAATTCTATGCAAATTGCCATATTGGCAGAGAAGTTGAGTGAGTTGTTTGCAATGCCTATTGGCACATAGTAAGATTCTCTGGTTAGATTATGAAGTCTGAAACAGCAAGACATTTTTTCTAAGCCCTTGTTCTTGGGGTTCTTCAAAAAGGTGCATCTGCCTTACCAAGTAAGGGAAGTGATTTGTAAGTTTGTTTAGAAATTGACATCTTAAGATTTCATCTCAGGTCTTGTGCCCGCTGATTTGTACTTTATATGCTTTCTCTTACTGAGGCATAGGAGGACGTAATAATAATACTACATAATGGGATTACTGAACAATTGTACATACCTGGTGCTTCAAACTTATTACACTTAAGATCATTCTTACCATTTCATAATGCTCAAACATAGCTATCTCTTATTTCAGGTTTTTTAGTTATGTATCATGAGCCAAATTGCTTAGCCTTGCAGGTTTACTTCCAAGAAGTGAAAATTGCTAGCAAGGATGCAAATTTTCTTGATTTAATTAAAAAGGTTTTTTCTTCTAATTGTCATACTGCAGCACACAAATTTAATTCTGCCTTTCTTTGTTATAGTCCAGAAGAAATAGTAGATGGATTACTTTTGAAGTTGTCACACTACAGGCTGCATCCAATGGGAATGAAAGATAAGTGCTTTGCTTCAGCCTGTCAATAAAACCACTTTTCATTTTGGTTAGCTAAAGACTATTTCTTTTCCCAAAACCAAGAAAATAGGGGATGCTTTATGGGAACCCAAATATGGATAAATGTTCATTAATGCTACATGTTTAGATTGTATGATAGGAAAAAAAATTACACTGAAATTGTAATCTGGCATTGGAACAGGCTGTGCAGGGAAGTGGTTTAGGAACCATCCCTGGAGGTACTTAAGAGATAGGGTTTTGGGATCAAGCCAATTCTGCATTCTTTGAAATAAGGCAAATTTAGAGCAAAATAAATAATGTAAATTAGGTTCAGGTTCCTATTCAGGAAAACAATTGCCACAGTTAGACTAGATGATCTGAAAGGTCTTTTCCAACCTAGGTGGTTATTATTAAAATTGACCATGCATTTCGGAGTTATCTCTTGCACAGAAGCCAAGGTTTCCAAACACTTTAATCTCCTCTACTTAACAGGATTGAGCTTCATCTATACCTGCATGAAATATACACACTTCTCAATGGGAGGATGAGTTGATTAGTCCATTTTTGCTGCAACCTTGCTGGATGATATTGCAATGAATGGAATAAAAGTTAAAGTAGCCATTTTATTTCAATGTAGTGATGGTTAGATGCATAAAAGGCACGCCACATGCTCCTTCAATTAATCTCAATGATATGTTATGAAATGCTTTAGTGATTTGTATTGCTCTGCTGTGACTTTTATGGGGAGGCTGATTGGCAAAAGCAACTTCTAAAATACGTTCTTCACAGTATTCTAAAAAAAATGAAAACACTTGATCCCTAGTGCCCATGGTATGTCTGTTAGTAAATAGTGTATTCTACCCCTCATTAATTTATGGAGACATTTGTCACCACTTCCACCCTCCTCTTCTGACCCAATATAAAAATCCCGTTTTTACAGAAGAAAAGATCCTAGAATAGTTAAGATTTTTCTGCCTTTTGTGAGACTTTGCAGAGCATTTAGGAGAAAGGAGAAGGTCCTCTACTGATCAGAGAATAGCCCTCATGAGGTTGAAATGGAACATTTGTATAAATTAAGTATAGAGCTTAGTGTCTTATAAGATCGGTGCAAAATTAGAGATTGGGGCCAATTTTTGAGATCCTATCAATATACTCACGAATGAATGAAAATCATGCTCATGAATGAATGAAAATCAGCAACTTTATTAAACAATATGTGGGAATTTGAGACTTTAATGTCAGAAATATCAATATGAAGCAGATTGCTTTATGATTTGCCAAAGACACATGACAAATAAATTCAACACATCATTTATAAATGGGAGAGGAAATTAATTTGTCACATATTTTAGCAGATTCATTATGCCCACAGCATATCCAGCTTGATTTTAACTTCAGTTGAAAGCCCTTGTTTTCCATTTGTATTCTCAGAACTTATACGTTGAATTCTCAAACTGTAGGTTTTGCAGAAATAGATGCTTTGAGCAGAAATACAGAATTCTTTATGGGCATTTGGCCAGATTCTCTAAAACTCACACTCTCTACCAGATTCTGAAAGCTGATGTCAAGCAGAGACTCTGCCATTGTGTTGTAGCACCTCTCTAATCACACATATTAGGGCAGAAATGTTTCTGTGTGCCATCCACCCCGCAGTTTTGCCCGACGTGATGAAAGAAGTTTTGGAAAAAGTAGAATAAGCTCTTTATACCACCATGCCAATGCCTTAAAAACTTTGATGGACTCACCTTGCTCTTGGTGTTTTTTTGAAATTCCTATTATACACAAATTTCAATTTACTGCAATTATCATACTATTCCATGGATTTGAATTAGACAGTGATATTTTGGTTTTCCTTTCTTTGGTGATTCATCTTCTAAACTGCCATTAGAATATGAAGGCAGTCTTATATTCGACATGGCAGTTTGAAAGATTGTTGAGATTGTCAATTCCAATGCTCAAGTTCCAGATACAATGGCTACTGTTGAAGTGTTCATTTCTTGAAAGCACTACATGTTCTCTGTAAGCTTTAAAGTTAGTCTGAGGTAAACGTGTAATTAAAACTTCATAAAGGTAGGAAAGAACAAGAAACTTTGGAATTAGCTGTGCTCATATTTCTGCACTTAATATCACTTCTGAAATTTGGTCTGTTCTGTAGAAAAGATTTCAATTTCATCCAATTTATTTACTACTTCTAAAATGTTATGTTTAGTCATGAAAGAGTAGTCTTTCATAAGACTTCAACACATTTTACATTAATTTTAGAAGGTGAGTTTGCTTATGCATTTGCCTATAGTCATCCTGGAATAGCATCTAGGATATAAAAGGCACTTCAATTGCATTTTATCCTCTCAGTTCTAAACTTGACAACTTTTAAGCTATATACCTCCTGAAAAAAACACGAACTTTCACTGAAGTAGTCCCAGGTGGAATCATTATAATTATAATGTTTATTTATTAATATGACTGATAATGCGTAAAAACACAGTTGCAGTTATAGCAAAGTCAATTATTGCAGCACTCTAGAGGACACACTCTAAATGGATAAAGTTCAATAATAATGATAATTACTTTCATCCAGAAGGATTTAAAATTAGATTATGGAGCTAACATGGTGTCACCATGTTTAAAGGCTCAGTCGAACTCTGTTTGATGCCAGTGATTAAGCATTTGATCCTTTATGTTCCTTTTTCCACTTTATGTCCTCTCTCTTTTAAGGGAAGATTAAAATATTTGAGATGAACAAATGTTCAAAACAAGGAAGCACTTCCAGGTCAAGAAAAGTTTAGAATTTGTGCCTCTACCTCATGTAATTTTTTTGTTATGTTTTTGAAAGAGTATTATCTGAAAGCTATGAATTATACAATAACCATAAATACTTACTTTCCTGTGATTCCATTAAAAAAAAGAGTGCCTGAAATAGTTTACTTAATCAAAGATTAAATTTCAATATGCTTTATCCCTCCCATTGTTTGGAAAGACAGATCTTCAATGTATTTTCCCTGTTGCTTCACAGTTCCTAAAGTCTTCATGTGTCTCTGGATTTTTTTCTAGTGTCATATCATTGGTCCCTATTTCAGTTCCTCATCAATATTTCTACATAGCATAGAAATGAGGCTTTTATATAATCGTGTCTATTTCTTTTCTTTGATATTTGATTACATCACACATAGGCAACTGGGGCAACTGGAACCATGGGGATTCTTTTCTCATTCTATAGAGCATTCTGCTTTTTTGTGAAATACTTTATTCAAATACGAGCCATAAACTTCTACCTTTTGGAAGAATTTAAGGGAAAAAAGTCTTCAAATTGAAAATAGCTAGCCTTAGGAGCTGCATTTTTGTGAAGCCACGTAAGAAGATGTGTGTTTTAATGCTATCCCATTACTTTCCTCAGTGTGCTGTTTATAGCACAAAATTCAAACTCTTCAAATGCAAGCATAGCATCGTATTTATTCTTAACCTTTTCCTATACTTATTATCAAAATATTTTTGAAAACCCAGAGAAGAAAATTAAATAGTCTTCTTGTTCTGAAATTAAGGGTTGTGGTTGAACCCATCTTTAGAGTAAGGTATAAGAGTATAGCATCATTCCACATTCAGTTTCTTCTATATGTGATGATGACATAGATTGGCCACCTTTACAGAGATGAGGTAAATTAACATTTAAATGCATAGTGCTTCATTTTTCAAAGTGTTACGTATAAAGTAGTTTACTTCCAGAAAGACATCTTGAATTAGCGTCTGTTTGCATTGCCATTTTCTGGTTTAAGTACCACAAGACTGCCCCTGAAACCTGTTGGGATCAATATGACAGACATTTTGTATCTCCATAGTAAGTATATAAATTCTATGAGAGCTAATTTAAGGAATGGTGAATATGGAAAATTCTATCTACTTATACTGGTTAAAAAACCAATGTAAGTTATCAGGTGAATGCGTTTCAGGAATTCACATATGCATGTAACAATTGAAAATTGATTATTTTGTTAATGGAAACCAGTGTTCTGAATGTATGCGTGCTCCCATTGGACATATGGAACCAAGTTCTCAATTCAGAGAAATTTAAATGGAATTGCCAAGTTAAATTTCCAAGATTTCACAGGAAAGAATATTTCATGGTAGAAAGAAGAATTCTCTTAGGAATCATTGTTGTAATGATTCACATTACTTGCTTTCAGACACAACAGTTGTGCAAATGTCACCGTAAAATTAATCTCAAATGCTAAATATACACTCGAGAGTTCCTATGGTCTATGCAAATAGTTCTAAGACAATTTGCTATGTATATGATTATATAAAGAAAAACTAATTTGCACAGATTGATTCCCTGAAAAATGAATAAAGCCAGTAATGTATTATGCTATTGGAGACATTTTTGTTTAATATTAATTGTGATTTTGATATTGGTGTCATAATACCGCAAATGTCCCTGGCCTCTACATGACCTGATTATTTCATAAAAACTATTTAGGAAAAGCATACATTGTAAATTAATATAGTTCCACTAAATTTGATGCCATGAAATCATAGTAATATGCTACAGTACAAAATCTTAGAATTTTGCAATCAGTTGCACAAAAGTAAGTTTCATTCTAGAGGTTTTGCTGTTGTTTCTGCAAGAAGAGCTATTACATAAATATATACATTACAAATGGACACCATTTTAAGGCTAGGAGATGGATACTTGACTTTATGCTGGAGGATACTTATTCTTGTGAGCACTTCCGCTGAAATGAAAATGTTCATATACAGAAGGAAGTTTCATAAAATTAAGGACCAGATTACACAGTGCAAAGATTTAAGTAAACCTAGTGCAGTTTACACTGGAGTTTTCATAGTGAAATGAAGTGATCTCAGCTCAGAAAGAGGTCAGAACTGAGACAGAATTCTGTGCTGCTGACATTTTGATGGCAGGATTTTTCCTGCTGCACTCCTGTTTTTCCTTTTACATTTCTCTTTCCTCTTATTTTTTGACAGAACTATAGGATAATCTGTCATTAGTGGCAGTGATACAAGTCCATTGTATGTTACTGCTCACACTGGTAAATTACTTTCCATTACAACCGACATAGATTATAACTTTGTACAATTTGGTGCATCCTCATCAAGTATGCTGACGACTCCAAGATGTGTGGCATGATATCCATGAAACTGGTGAAAAATCCGTGGAGGAAGGTATCCTGTGAAACATGGTGTTTAAATCATTCTGTTATTGCAGCTCTTACCTAGGAACATGAACTTTGTAAGACAATTTTCTTCCATTTCAGGAGTTTCTTTTTTTCTCTCACTTGAAAAATTTCTTTACATATGGCTCAATTATGAGCCTTTAAATGATCTCTTCATAACTGCAGAGAGGGTTTGTTTGCCTGATGGTCAGTTCTCTGCAGTTTACTTGACAGGACACATGTTCTTTTGCTTTGTAGCCTGCATTGACTTGGAGACTGCATTTTCAGGAGCAAATGAGTATGTTCCATCTGAGAGATGCAGAGGCAGAACAGAGCACTATTTGAAACCTCCACTTAAAATAGTACGAAGCCACAGCTTCCACTAATGAGATCAAAACTCTTTTATAGCAGGGAACTGAGACAAACCTTTCTAGATCTCCAAGGTCTTCTCTGACTAGCAAAAGCTGTGGGACCACAAAGCAGCTCTCCCAGCAGCTCATGTCTAGAGATCCCACTGACTTTGCTAGCAATAGCAGGGATTGTATCAATAAGCAGCATGACTGGCAATACTGGGGAGGACACTATAGTATCAAAGTATGAAATCAATATTTTTCAATTGACAGTGCAAGCTGTAATGCTCTTCAGCTAGAGAGGACTGCTGCACAAGCAGGGTGTACTTCCTGCACCTGCATGCTCTGGTGCTAGGCTTTGTGCAGGAATATGTGTGCTTAGCATTTAAAGCAGAAGTAAAATTAAATGGATATTTAAATGAGTGTTAAAAAATTATTCTTGGGAAGGTTATCCCAAAGCCAAATGTTATCCCTGCCTGTTACTACACTTTCTCTGTGAGAAAAAAACATATGCCTATACACACAAATGCACACAGGCACACACACAATCACATGGACTTTGAGGAGATGCAGCAACCAGGACAGGCTTTCAGCAAAACACTCTGAAGTATGCATTTCATTGCCTGCATTTGTAATAAGCAGGCAGAGAACTTTTGATTCTGTTTTTGGGGTCTTTTTCTCTTAGTCCATATTCAGTTTACAGTACAAACATTTTAAACTAGTGACAAATGATGTCGTACACTGCAAGTGGCTTTTCTGGGACCTCTATCTCTTCTGTTGCAGACTTTGTGAGACAGATGGTTTCATAGACAGTGCCATACAAACAAAAACATCATTAATACTGCTACCATGTTGTAGTGCATTTCTGGTTTGACATTCCTCTGCCATACACATGCTCATAAAATGAATATTAAATATGCTCTGATTTTAATTTTTCATTTTCTTTCATAAGGTCTAGTATCCTTTCCTAGTTTCCTGTTTTTTGAACACTTGTAGCTAAACCATTAACTGTGCCTGCAGATTAATAAGTGCCTTGTTAGTTATGGTATCTTTAGTTTTCTGTAAAATCATAGTTGGGACTGATCAATAAGTTCAACAAACAGACTGATGTAAATGCTTGTGCACAGACCTAGGCACAAATAATTCCTGGGAAATCAGGTGAAATTGGTTTCACAGTTATGGTGATTTACTGCTACTTTGTAAAACTGGATTGTACTTAGAATCATAGAATCATAGAATAGTTTGGGTTGGAAGGGACCTTATAGATCATCGAGTTCCAACCCCCCTGCCATAGGCAGGGACACCTCCCACTACATCAGGCTGCTCAGTGCCTTGTCCAGCCTGGTCTTGAACACCTCCAGAGAGGGGGCATCCACAACCTCTCTGGGCAACCTGTTCCAGTGCTTCACCACCCTCACTGTAAAGAATTTCTTTCTTATGTCAAGTCTAAATCTATCCCCCCTCCAATTTATATCCATTGTTTCTAGTCTTCCCATCCGATATTATGTTAAAAATTCCTTCTGCCTTTCGAAGTAATGAGAAGGTCATATTAACTGAAATTCTCGCTACTTAGTCCTGATTTCTGGCTACCCAAATAGGATATTTTATGCTTAGAAAATTTTAGGTGAAGTTTTACAAATTTGACCTCTGCTTATATATAAAATACTCAAATTTAATCTTTAATAGAGACTGATGTTATGCCTCTATTTCCTTTATTCCAGTTTCCAAATCATAAAATGAGCTGAACAGTATAATCTTCTTTCTCTTAGAGACTTTTTGCAAAGAAAAAATTGTTACAAACAGGCTCAAATATCAACTTCATGGGAAAAATTGGCTATTCTGAGGTAAGGAAAAAAAAGTTATAATTCGCAACAAGTACTGTTTTGTGGTTTTATTTCAATGACACTATTAAGAATTCATGAGAAAGCAGGAGAATTTGTTGCAGACATTTTACAGAATTAGAGAGAATGACATCTCATTTTATGACCAGCCTTGTTGATTATTAGTTTCTGGGCAAGACTCCATCCAGGTGCTGCTTTCTAAGAAACTTCATTGAAGTAAGTCCTTTCAGAAAGAACTTGACTGAACATCTGGTAGATACAGAGTTGTTTCACACACAGATTAAGAAATGAGCATTAAGAACTGACTATAGAGATTTGGTATAGGATAGTGGGATAACTCAAAAGTCTTGTGCAAAATATGGAGTTAAAGTTTTTTTTTAAGAACATTACAAAACATTATTTAGGAAATTAATTAAAAAATGAAACAATGCTAAGCAAAAGGTAGGTGAGGGCATACTTTCAATAGTGGAGGAAAAAACCTGTTGTATGTCACCAACCTCAAACTATATTATAAACCACACACTATAGGAGGCAGGGTCCCTGCAGAAAGAAGTCATGTATTACATGCCAGCATACAAAAAAAGAGAGTGAGTTCTACTGTCTTAACTGTCATTTCCTAACTTCTAAATGTTCGAATTTATAAACTACACAATGATATTATCACATTGAATTTTGAAAAGTATTATCTATAAAAAACCCAATTCTGTCAGATTTGGAAGAGAACCTAGCAGCCCAGAGTATTTACATCATTGGGCTCTGAGCAGATAATTCACATTTCCAAAGCATTTTGCAGCTGCATACATTTACATTAAATTTTAGAAAAAGATAAACTGAATGTTTACATATTGTCAAAGGCTTGCCTGTTGATCATGGAAGCATGATCCCATTTTTTATTTGAAAAATTAATGCATTTATCAAAAGTTTTTGGAAAAAAAAGAGCTGTGTACTTTCTTAGTGGCAAAATGGACTTAATCTTTAGAGAATTGTTTTTCATGTATTGAGCATGACATGTATTCGGCTTAGGAAATAATGTATTGGCATAATGAAGGAAACATCTGGAAAGTATGAAAACAATGTACTGATCCATTTATTAACTTTCCATTATGCTGCCATCAGTCTTTGGAAGAGGCCCTGCTGACAAAAGAAATAAATGAGCAAAAACTACATTCATCATGAAATCAAATGCTTGAAACTGAGTCAAGCTACATAAGTCTGGGATTTCTTTAAGTCACAAAAAAATAGATTCGTATCTATAATAATTCATATTATTTATTCAGCACCGATTCCTGCAGCATTATCTAGGCTTAGGAAGTCATTAACTTCCATTACTCTGCAAGGCACTTACATCAGGGGTGTTAAACTTTCCTGTCAGCAATCCAGAAGTGATACGCTTCTGTAAGAGATTTTAGGGAGAAGCAGTACTTCTCTTGTGGCAGCAGCAGTAGGGTGTGATAAAACCCTAAATATTCAGCACTTTGCCTATGGAAGTTACAGAGAACACCCACAGTGCATGGGAGACTCTGAAGGGAAGTACTATCAATGGTACTCTTTCTTCTGTGACAGGCTTCATAGTTTGCTAGACAAAAAGACGATACTGCACTTTTATTACTGTATTACAAGCTAAAAATATTTTTACAACCATCTTATTTGTATATACAAAGGAATATTTTAAAAATAATAAATGCAGTTGTTGAGATTAATTTAAATGGCAATGATGATTCTCATATGGCTCATATTCTTTTAATAAATGGGTCAAAACTGCATTTAATGGGTCAATGCTGTACTTAATGATTCTCAATAGCATGGCTCAAACTCTAAACCTTGAGAACTGTGTGAGTTTTTCCATCATTTGTTTATAGCAGACATTTTCTTTTTCTATTAAGCTGTCACGTTTCCCTGTTCAGTGGGGGACTGGTTACCTAATGGCTTAGTGAGGCTCTGCTGAATAGTTTCAATTAAATGTAATATCTAGTTGAAACAGTGAGAAGTGGTATAAATAACCACTTTAAAATTTGATCAAACGATGACACAATTACCTTACCAAAGAAAAATGAACAAACAAGTAAACAATGTCTTGGCTTTTTTCTCATATTGTTCAGTCACAACCTGATCCCTATTCTTAACATAATTTCCCCGTGTGCAGAAAGTTACCTGATAGCCTTCTGAGAGGTTGTTTTACTGGCTAGTAAGAACATAATATTATTTTATCACTCATCAATATCCTCTCAGTGTCAGAGTTGCTCTGCAAAACCTTGTTAGATAAGAAAAGCATATTGAACCTTATTGATGAAAACAGAAGAATTCTTGATCCTAAGATAATTTTAATCGGTGCTTACTAAGAAGCTGAAGGCTAGATAAACCTTACTATGTGTTACTTTTTCACTACTCTGTAACTTAAAAGTAGAAATCTGTATCTCAAAAATCCTAGAAAGAAGTTATACCATGTTTAATTTATGCTTCCTATGAAACATTTCATAAAATGTCCTAAAACATATTTATTTTAGAATACCTAATTTTTACTACCAGTCTGAATAGGAGCCAAAATAGAGAAGATTTGCTTTCTTTTATTCTTGACTAGATATTTACATAGCCATCCTATTTCAGAGATTTTCCACACTAAGTTGTTAGGTAAAACAATCAGTTTGTCCTGATATTATTTATTGCACAGAAATGGAAATAGAGATTGCAGCAAAATCTTTAAACTCTGTGAATGTGATTAATTTCTTGCTATTTTCTTCCACAGTGTATTTTCACACCTTCTTTTAAAACATTGTCTATTTCTGGGAGACACTTTCTTGATAATTTAAGTATTATGAAGACATGGAAGGAAAGTATTAACTCTATCCAACTAATCGTTTCCAATCTAATTGACTTGACCTGCTCAGTTATTTGACTAGTCTTCAGAGCATATAAATTCAGTTCATGCTTTTGGTTTCTCCCTGAAAGAGCCTGCCTATGTGCCTACTACAAACGGATTCTTGGGAGACCAGCTGCCAGCTTAGTTGCCTGAATCTACATGATGCAATTGAGCTCCTCTTGAAGTTAAAGGAAAGACTGATTTTAAATTGTCTGACAATATATTTATTTACAAATGTTAACTTTTCCCACAGATGATATAAAAATTATTGACATAGCTACAACAGCCATAAAATTCTTCCAAAGGCAATCAGGAATTTTGGAAATTGAAGGTATACATGTAACAACAAGCAAGTATCTACACTCCTATTTATTAGCACTCAGGGTAAGAGTGAACTATAATAGTTGTAGAAAAATAAGGACTGAATAAGCCTCAAGAGTATCATTTAGACTTTCTGCCCCAGGGCAGAGTCAAATTATGACAGCTGCTATTCCTATCATGAACTATTCTTGACAAATGGTTGCCTGGGTTGTCCTAAATATGGTCCAAAGATGAAGGCTCCACAGACACCCAAGTCAAATTATTCCTTTCCCTCTAGCTGTACTAGTCTTTCAAAGCTTTTTCTGCTTCCTAGTTTGAATCCTTCCTGGTATACTTAAAGCCCACTGCTACCTCTACTGTGTAAAATGATACACAGAGAATAGATTATTCCTTTACTTTGTGCAGTTGTCTTTTACTTGCTTTCTCAGTACTTTCATTTATCATCTATGCAGATGATACTGTCAGTACTGGAAGATGTGTAGAAGCTTCAGAGAGATAGAGAAAATTTTAAATACCATATTTTAATAGAAATGTTAAAGATGCAATCTTAATTCTAGCATTCCATTTAGATGCCTGAGTGGTAGCAAACTTGGTACAAATCAGAGACAAAGAAAGAAATGCTACAACAAAAGGAGACAGCTGAGAGAATTACAACAGGTGGCTATTTGGAAAGCACTAGAAAGATTTGTAGAGTTCTGTCTTAAAAGACCTTGGCATGTTGCAGGAAAGCATGGATATTTATGTTCTATCTGCAAGATTTTCCTTGCAATTTCATTTGGTTCAAGTCTCCTTTTGCTTAGTCTTTCTGTGTTTGTTATGTAGTTCTATTAGTTGGCATGCTCATGAAGGTTTCATCTGGACACTTCACAATTTGAAAATCAACTGTACTGGGTATTGACTCTAGCCTTGGGCAGGAGCAGCTTCTGGGGTCTGGCAACCTGAGCTTCACAAGAGTTCGAGTTCCTATTCTTTATCAGTTGTAGAGGAAAGATGAATTCTTTAACTATCATGCTTTGAAATATACAGGGCAACCTTCATGATCAGGTCTGTGTGACAGGTCCTTCTGGTTAACTGTGAATTTAAGCTGTGTATCGAGGCCTTCAGGTAAATAGGATTTTACTGTAAATAAATGTTTGCTATCACTGAATAAATTCAGCTACTTATCTTGCTAAAAGCCATCAGTCCCATGTTGAATCCATTTCAAGAAATAAGCTCTTTTCATCTTTTCATCATTTTCCCGTTGGCTAATCTTTATTATAAATTCTTAACACAAGAACTGTAAGCTGGCATCATGTCATGAGTATGAAAACTGATGAGATCAGAATAAGATAGGTGCCTCAATTAAAATTTTGTTTTAATGGCACTCTTCTGCTAATTTTTTCAAAAGCACTATGCTAGCATTAAACAAAATTGGCAGTCTGTTGAGGAAGAAGATTATTCATCTTTCATGTAGAATCATAGAATCATAGAATAGTTTGGGTTGGAAGGGACCTTAAGATCATCGAGTTCCAACCCCCCTGCCATAAGCAGGGACACCTCCCACTAGACCAGGCTGCCCAGTGCCCTGTCCAGCCTATCCTTGAACACCTCCAGAGAGGGAGCATCCACAACCTCCCTGGGCAACCTGTTCCAGTGTTTCACCACCCTCACTGTAAAGAATTTCTTTCTTATGTCAAGTCTAAACCTACCCCCCTCCAATTTCCATCCGTTGTTTCTAGTCCTCCCATCCGATATTATGTTAAAAATTCCTTCCCCAGCCTTTCTGTAGGACCCCCTCAGGTACTGATAAGTTACTCTGAGGTCCCCTCTGAGCCTTCTCTTCTCCAGGCTGAACAACCCCAACTCCTTCAGCCTGTCCTCATAGGGCAGTTGCTCCAGCCCTTTGACCATCTTCATGGCCATCCTCTGGACCCTCTCCAACAGCTCANCTCTTGATGCAACCCAGGATTTGGTTGGCCTTCTTGGCTGCAAGTGCACATTGCTGGCTCATGTTGAGTTTGTCATCAACTGACACACCCAAGTCTTTCTCTTCAGAGCTGCACTCAAGCCACTCTCTACCCGGCCTGTGTCTGTGCTTGGGATTGCTTCCACCCAGGTGCAGGACCTTGCACTTGGCCTTGTTGAACTTCATGAGGTTGGCAATGGCCCACCTCTCAAGCCTGTCAAGGTCCCTCTGGATGCCATCCCTTCCTTCAGGTGTATCAACTGCACCACACAGCTTGGTGTCATCTGCAAATTTGCTGAGGGTGCACTCGATCCCACTGTCCATATCTCCTACAAAGATGTAAATAGTCCCAGTACTGATCCTTAAGGAACACCACTCCTCACTGCTTTCCACTTGGACAATGAGCCATTGACTGCCCATAGTCTAAAATTTATTAAATTCTCCACTTTTTGAATGAGACATTACGGCATAATAACATCAAAACACAAGGTAAAGGGAATCAACTTCTTTTATGTTAGATATCTGAAGAAGATTGAAGTTAATTCTATTTTCTGGTACATTTCTGTGCAAATTTGATTCCAAACATTTATAGTCAGATGTTCAAAGTCATATAGGTAGTTCTTAAAAAATGAAAGCTTTCAGTCTTCAATATACAAATATCAAAACTTATAATAATGATTCTTATCCTTCCATTTCTGTTGTGATATTGAAGTCCTAATGATGGGGAAAGAGAAGGTTTTACGCACTGGAAGGTATAAAATTAGTCAGATAAAGGTCAATAAATTACTTGTGTCTGTTTCACTGCAAAATGTATTATCTTTTAATCAACAAATAATTCACTACCTTAAACAGACAAGGTCCCCACATTTTCATTGTAAAACTGTTATTTCCCCATAACTAATATTTCATGGCTAATCCTTAGATATCTCTCACATTTGTCAGATCCAGACTTACTTGTAACATTCATGTAAAATTTGCATATCTCAATAAAAGTAATATGAATTATGATATCAAAATTAAAATGAGAACTCTGCTTTTAAACTAAACCCTTCAGAAAATTCAGCTTCTTAAACAGTATGATCAAAATGGTAGCAATATGGGATTTAAAGTATTAAATGCAAATTAAACTGTCTTTAAAAAAACCACCACCCTTGAACCATCAAATAAAGTAATGTTTCCTTTTAATTAATTTTGAAATGTGCTCATATCTATCCCACAGATACTCAGTAACAGAACCATGTTTCTGATGATAAATGCAGTTGAAATTTTGGTTTTGTTATGCTTTTTTCTGAATACATTAAAAAAATCTGTGTTTCTTACTCAGAAAATTATGTTCTCTGCTGTAAATATTCAAACAAGATTCCTAGTAGTTTGATTTGAAACAGATTTTCCATGTGCATGATCTAACCTAATAAGTTTTAAAATTTTTTTAATAAGGTAAGTTTAAGATTAAATTATTATCCAAATAAAAACATTTTTTGTGTCAGACATTGTCCTGGTTTTGGGCC
>VZTY01016138.1:0-27147 GCA_013400935.1 Turnix velox | reverse complement strand
AAAAAAAAAAAAAAAGCCAGAACGAAAAGGCAGACTGAAGCTCCGGGCCTGAAACGTTTCTCCTCTTTTCTGAGTCCCCGCTAGATGACAGCGGAAAAATCCCAGTGAAAGAGCAGTAATGAACTTAGTCATAGTCATCTAGGTTGGAAGGGACCTTTCAGATCATCCAGTCCAACCTTCAGCCCAACTCTTGCAAGCTTCATACCTGGACAGGGACTTGAACCCTTGACCCTCAGATTAGGAGTCTGATGCTCTCCCAACTGAGCTACACACCCAGGTTTGTGGATAAAAAGATTTTATCCCTGCTGCTAAACCCTCAGAGAGCATTCCTGTTAAGAAACTTGCATCGTTGGCTGTATTCCTGGAAATTACAGAGTCCCTTTGCTTTCAGGCTTCCCACCTGCAGACCTCAGTAATTTACAAAAATATGTTTTGTTTTACAATTCTGTGGGACATCTTGGATGCCACTTTATCACAGTTTTGTGTATTCCTGTAAGAGCTAATCACGAAAAGGTTAACAAGTTGGTAGGTGTTAATCAGGGCAAATAGTCACTTAGTTGTATGTATATACTGTATATACCATGTCACAAATGCTGACCCAAATTGCTAGTCCAGAGAAGGCAGCACTAAGAAAAGTAGCATATTTATAATTTTCTTTTTTTATTATACCCATAAGCAGACATGCTGCTCTGTTTAGACTATTTGTCTCTTTCCAGGATCTATTCCTTTTGCTGCACAGTAACATTGTAAAATAATGTTGTCAAACAAAATATATTTGTGACAAAAACTGGAATTCCAATAAAACAAGGGAGGGGAATAGCTTAATAAAAATGTTTATTGAAAAAATTCCCATCAACATAATTTGGCTGTACTAAGTAAGTAAGACACTGAGCGTGACTATGGTGATCAAGATGCAAACAGCTAGTACTACGAGAAGGATGATTCGGCAACATTTAGAATGCTTTCTTTCTCTCTCTTTCTTTTTTAACAAGGTATCATACCCAGGAGTATAAATATCTCCCATCCAGAACCGTAGATCATTAGGATTTTCCTAAAAGAAAAATAAAAGAATTAATTCAGTTTCCTGTCTTTTGCACATAAAGCCATTAGAACATAGCCAGAAGTATTTTGGCTATCATCAGATAGTGTTTAATGAGTTTAAGGCATCACAACACAAATGCAAGAGACTTTCACTTGAGCATAGGTTGCACTACTTGCCAGATGCTGCAAATGTTCCACTGGGGAAAATTAAAACTATGCTTTTCAGCCAGGAACTTAATGTAGGACACCAGCCATTGAAATAGGATTAAAAAAACTGAAAGAAAACATGTTGTCTTCTCAAAGAGAGAAGTCACTTTATAAACATAGATCTGAGTCCCTTTCCAAAAAAGGGCACAGGAGAAAAAACTCACAAAATTAACCCTGCAAGTGATTTATGGTAACCCTCATGCAGGCAGGATCTCATGTAGGGTGGACAAGACTGAAAAAATGTGTATTATTTGGTAACAGAATGACATCACATACATATTAAAGTGGACATAAAGTATTTAAGTGTCTCATTTAGAAGTTCTTTTTGATACAAATGGTTGTAGTGTATTGTGTTTTAAAGCCTTTTCTAGTCACAGAGGTGGTGGACTGCAGAACTGAAATCTCTGGACTGTAACCAGATACATAGACCTCTTTTCTGAATCTGACTCATGTTAGTGTCATGTCTGTACCAGAAAAGATGTCCTTATTTACTTCTGGAAACCCACCTGAAGAACCAAGCAGGCTGTAGAATTGTTCACAGACACACACACAGAGCTCCTAGCAATTCACTTGGCACAAACTCAGTGCAAGGTCGCGTTACCTTTATGTGGCTGGACAAGTTGGAGTGCAGCGAATGCTTGTCATAGTCCTGCACCGTCCAGGAAGGGGTCTTTTTCTTCTCCTCCCTGTCATCATCTACCTGAATATCACTATACAAAGGGTTGCTTTTGATTGTGGATTTCAGGGTGATGGGTGTGATGTGTTTCCCAAGTGCTTTATCTATCATTTCTTGACTGAAACTGTTCGAGTATAAGCACGGCAGCTCAGTGATATTTCTCTTTTCTCTCTGTAAGCAGAGAATTCAAATTAGATCCAAAGCTGGATTTTGTCTTCCTTTATCTATGACACTGGCCAGAATTACTGTTTGTGGCACAATAGAATAATTTTGAAAATTACACATGCAACAACTTTTCTCATTCTGGCTGACATCTGCAGGGCAGTAAGGGAGCATGGCTGTTCACTCTGTGATTTCTTTCTTTTGTGGAAAGCAAGTGGGTGCAAGCTCAACATGGAACTCTTTTGTAAGTGTGAATGGGCATCGTAATGTCTGCTGAAAGAAGGCCTCTGCTTTCACAAAACAGTGCTACAAAGTACTATGCTAGAAGATACCCTTCTGATGAAAGTCATGGGGCAGAGCTATAAGAACAAAGCCTAGAAAAGCACAGGGGTAACAACACCTTGTGAAGGATTGCCTTGGCTAAAGCCTCACCTCTGACAGCAGCAGAGGTGGGATTCACAGTTCTGTTCATGCTGTTGAGTGCTATATCCATGTCAGGATGCGAAAAAGATCCTTCATTCAACTGAGGAAGTGTCCTTAATTTGAGCACTGTTAGGACTAAATGGTAATTAAATACCCTAGAAGTTTTCCAGCAACTTCAGTCATTAAATTAGACCATTTAGAACAGGAGTGTGACAAGGGAGAAAGGTAAAAAACCCTGGTGGGGTCACATTTTTGGAGAGCTCACAAGTTGCTGATTAACACAGTATTAAGAGCCTCTTCAGGAACAGGAAAGATGGTAGTTACCATATTTTTTAGCTCTGTAATTGCATGCAGGAATGAAACAAGAACCTCAAATTCAAGCTGTTCAACATTTTGGCTAACCACAGTTTTCTCTCAATGAGACATTGAATTAATCTGCTGCCAGTCTCAGGTTCCAGAGATGTGTCAGCTTTCCAAGAGACCTGCTTCTGGCACAAACCTTCAATGAATGCTACTACTTCTCCTGTATCTCAGGACTTCTTCAACAGAGTCACTACAATGCAGATTATGAAACTTGCTTAGATGGAAGATGTCTTTCTCAGGATGCTTCACTTATTGTGAGATTTTCAGGCATAAAGGTGCTATAGGTGCTTCTCTTTCCACCTTTGTAGTGGGAGCCTAGGGAGTCCCACATCCTCCTGCATACTGGCTCTGGAGCTTTCACATATCCTGCACAGTCTGCACAGGATAGCAATGCCTGCCCAATCTAGTGGCTTTCTACAATGGAGTGACTACATCAATGAACAGGAGAAGACCCATGAATATCATCTATCTGGACTTCTCTAAGGCCTTTGACACTGTCCCCCACAAAATGCGTCTCTCGGAGTGGGAAAGATATGGATTTGATGGGTGGACTGTTCGGTGAATAATTGTCTGGATGGCTGCATCCAGAAGGTAGCTGTCAATGGCTCAATGCCCAGGTAAAGAGGACTGACAAGTGGTGTCCCTCAGGGGTCTGTGCTAGGACCTGTGTTGTTTAATATCTTTATCTTTATTTATAGATAGTAGAGTTTTGTCTTTATATAGATAATGGAGTTGAATGAACCATCTCCAGATTTGTTGATGACACCAAGCTGAGTGGTGTGGTTGAAATACCAGAGGAACAGGATGCCATCCAGAGGAATCTGGACAGGCTGGAGAGCTGAACCTATGCAAACCTCATGAAGTTCAACAGTGATAAGTGCAGGAATTTGCATGTGGGCCAAGGCAAACTTGGAGGTGATGTGATAGAGAGTAGCTCTGTGGAAAAGGACTTGGAGGTACCAGTGGATGAAAAGTTGGATGTGAATAAACAATGTGCTCTCACAGCCCAGAAGGCCAACCTTATCCTGGCTTCATCAACAAAGTTGTGGCCAGCAGGCCAAGAGAGGTGATTCTGCCACTTTACTCTGCTCTCATGAGACCCCACCTGGAGTACTGTATCCAGCTTGGGTGCCCTGACCAAAAGGAGGACATAGACCTGTTGGACAGGGTCCAGAGGAGGGCCACAAGGACTATAAGGGGGTTGGAGCATCTCTCCTATGAGGACAGACTGAGAGTGCTGCTGTTCTTCAGCCTGGAGAAGAAAAGGCTCTAGGGAGCCCTTGTAGCAGCCTACCAATACCTGAAGGAAAGATGGGGAGAGACTGTTTGCCAGGTCATGTTGTGACAGGACAAGGGGCAATGGTTTTAAACTAGACCGAGGTGGCTTTAGATTAGACATTAGGAAAAGTTCTTCACCATGAGGGTGGTGAGGCACTGGAACAGGTTGCCCAGAGAGGTGGTGACGTCTCCCTCCCTGGAGACATTGAAGACCAGGCTTCATGAGGCTCTGAGCAGGATGGGTTGGACTGGATGGCTTTTAAGTTCCCTTCCAACCCTATGATTCTTAATCTCTTTGTAGGCTGATGAAGCCACTTTGGGTGGCAGCCAGATGCAACTTGACACTGCCCACTTTATGCCTCAGTGCCTGCGCAGTAATAAGTATATGTGAATTTGTGTGGGGCAGGCAAGTATAGAACAAGGAGAACTGTTTTCCTTCAGAAAGGAAAGGGGAAGAAGCAAAAGCAACAGCCTTTGCCTACAGTACCCTTGGAGGAAGCTGGCATACTTATCACAAAATTGCACACAAGTGACTAAGTATGTTTCCCACCAATAATTGCTGTTAGTGGGTGGGTGGAACCTCAGTGTCCTACCAGTCCCTTATTAGTTCATAATATTCATATGTCATTCCTTAGCTTTCATATATCCCCTGGTAATATTACTCTTTGTGTTGCAGTTGCAGCTGTCACTGAAGCCCTCTGGGTTATACTGGCCAGATTTCAGCTGAGCTGGTGTTTTTAACTCTCATTTCTTTCTGACAGCATATTATTTTACTTATTTTATTTTTTATTTTAAAATTTTCAGTGATTTTTATGATGTTTCCCTCAGGCTTGCTGGATAGTTGAAGAAAATTTTGTTGGAGAGCTGTCTTACAGGGCTGCTCAGTCTCCCTAGGCCAAAATGTTGTGAAAAGAATGTGAAAAATTTATCCATAAAGATGATGATTTGTGACAGAACTCTCTGCCCCTTCCTTCCAGATCGCCTTCCTTTTCACAGTCATGAGAACAGAAGGAATAGGATAGGAAGGGCAACAGAATTTTACCATAAAAACTTGACAGGAATTGAAGGTAGGAGATGGCTTACAGAAGCTTTGGAAAGCTGATATTGAAGTACCAAGCTAATCAAGAGAATACACTAGATTGCAGGCAAATGCTTGTCAATGAAAATTCTGCATAGATACTACAGAAGAGGAGGGACAGGAGACTGAGGTATATACCTGCCCAAAAAAAAAAAAGAAAAAAAAGAAGTTTAGGTCTAACAAATGATACAGAGAAATCTGAAGATGTTGCATGAAACATATGCAGAGAAACTGAAGGGAATTAGAGAATAAAAAAAATTCCTGCCACTAATAGTTCTTGGAGAAGCTGCATATTTTTTTATATAAGATTCAGAACATCTCCTAACAGTTTCCTCAGACATCCATATTTTGATTCTGCTTAATGTAACACATTTTCAAAGAAAGATAGAAGCATTGTAAAGGTGGGTGTCTGAGAAATCAGTGTGAGTGAGGGTGGTAGAGATCAAATCTGAGCTACTAGGAGGCAATTTGTATTGCCTTCCCTGAATAGAAGCAGAGAACATCAAATGCTCAAAGTAGCAGGATTTATGAATAACTCTGAAAGACTGTAGTTGAAATGGGATGATGAATTACTCATTTAACAAAATGAAAAATGCTCAACACTGTGAATACATAACTATGTCTGATCTACATATAGCTCATGAGCAAGAAAGCTATTACTGCCTGTTCTCTGAGAACAGTGTGTCCCACTTTGACAGAATCAGAGAACTGATACTGACAAAAAGAGGCCTCTGTAAAAAGTCTGGAGCTCTGTAGTGAGTCCACATTACTTCCTTCCCTCAAAAAAATATGCTTTCTCATGGATTTTTCTTACTGAGTTTTTAAGAAATTGTGCATATAGTTATATTACAATCTACATAATTAAATGTATAAATAGATTTATATTGCTAGAATACATTTTAATCTCATTTTTACCTTGACTTCATCTTTTTGTTCCCACTGATGCTACCCCCTCACCATGTGATATGAGGCACCAAAACCACCAAAACCAGGACAAGGTACTGAGCAGCCTGATCCAGTGGGAGGTTTCCCTGCCTATGGCAGGGGGGATGGAACTTGATGATCTTTAAGGTCTTTTCCAACCCAAACTATTCTATGATTCTATGACATCAGCAGTTAAGCTAAGCCTTAGTCTATGTGCAAGAAGAGATTAAGGAGACATCTGAAAAGTTAAGGAAATATATATCATGCATTTTTCATACTTATTCTACAAAGAGAGTTAGTTTCTCCTGTCTCATGGCCATCTGTGGGCTCCAGCTGCACCCCAGCTGATACTGAGCTGATACCCAGTGAGTGACAAATGCAGTCATTGTGCTGCTAGGGCTGCAAGTATTAACTAAGGGAGTCTTCAAGAAACTTAAGGCTGCCAGGTGCTACAGGATTTGTTTGAAATAACCTCCTCAATCCTCATGAAAATTGGTAGCAGTGTGATTCTATTTGCATGTAGTTTATTTAAATTTAAGACTATAAACCCTCTGTTGTCCAAAAGCCTTGTTATGCAACTTGAAGGGCCCTCACAGCACTTGGGAGGGCATTCCTCTGAAGTAGAGACCTGATTCTAAGACAGTAAAAAATTCTGACAGGCAAAATCTACTAGGTATTAACCAAAGAATTACTATAAAACTAAATAAGTACTGATAGGCATTTGGTAAATAAATTAAAAAAATCCCCCTTATTTGTCACAATAAGTAATTACATACTCTTCAGAATATCCTGAACCAATCTGTCATGATGTGATGCAAAATCATCCAGGAAGGCAAGGAGGAACTGAGGGGTTGGTAGGAGGATATGGGCAGACAGTTCACATCAAGAATTCCTGAGGAGGCAAGTTTCCCTAACGAAAGAATTGAAGGACATCAGAATTGCTTGTTAGAGACAAAAAGCTGCATCAGGTACTAAAAAGAGATCTGTGAAGCTACCTGCCATTTACAAGAAGGAAATTAGTAAATGGTTATAAGCGCCTAATCTGAACTGATAGGAATATTTAGAATAAAGTAGGTATTTATGTAGATTATTTTAACTGTGCATCACTGAGATGCTTAAATGCTGAGATTGCTTAAAGAAAGCTGTTTTATGTGTTGATGAATGAAGGAGATCTGCAGGGCTCTGAGAGCATTATATAAAAACTTTTTTGTAGTGTCAAGCCAAACCTGCTGGCCTTGCAGCTAATGTTGTGACCAGTTGCAGATGTCAAGGGAAGAGTAGGACAATGAGTGGAATTCTGAGCCAGGGGACAAACAAGTGACAGTAACACAGCACCTTAAAGGTAAAAAAAAGTCTCTTGTCCTGGTACACTAAGAAGCAGGCAAAGGAAGGACACAGGCATTAGCTCACAGGGGAAACCAGGACATGTTAAGAGTGCAAGTTAGCATGGAACTGCAATACATAGAGGACAAAATTTGTTTGGAGTTGTGAACTCCGAGGCAACAGCAGCACGACAAGAGGCAGTATAGTGTTCAAAGTCCAAATGCTCTTTGCTGTCTTCCAGAAAGAGAGGAAAATGGGAAATACAGGCAGGAGAGATAAGCCAAAGAATTGCAGAATTTGACCAGGTAGACAACAGGGAAGAAATGCACCTGGGCTATGAGAAGTAGCTATGGGGCACTAACCATCTGGTGGGAGTTGAGCATTAAAACACTTTGTGGGACAGAGAATTCACTGGGACTGGGAATTTTCAGGGCAATCAGTAAGTGTTGAGTATGTAGCCATTTGCAGGAGAGGCAGTGATTTTTACACCTGGACTGCTTTGTGTTTTTATTTTTACTTAATGTAGACAATGCATGTGTTCACTAAGGGGGAAAGGTGTTCAGTCTGCATGTAAAGAAAATGACAGTAAGTTAGAAAAAGCAACATTTTGGTCAGTGATAGGTTTTGTCAAGCTCCTTTTTATAATGGAAATAAATTAAAACCTTATGAGTGGAGAAAACACATAACCACTTAAGTGCACTTGAATTTAAGTGATCTCATAATAAAGGGAGAGAAGAGGCCATGAATATGCCATTGAGAAGTCATTTTACTAGGGACTCCCAAGTAGCAATATTTTCTTAGAAGAAAACAACATTCTAAGGAGAGAATTTAGGCTACTCTCAAGGTTTAATGACTTTGTGCGTCTGTAGGTCATGCACATATGTTCTGAATTCTCCTCCCTCACATCTGCTCCCATCCACATTTCCTTTTCTGAATTAACTAACCCTTAACCCCATTAGCTCTCTCATCTTAAAGCAAAACATGTTATTCCTGCACCTTTAGTCCTCCTCTGTGCCATCTTGTTTATTTTAATGTCTGGAATTCAACAGTTCTTTTCCCATTACTTGACTGTCCACAAAAGGACAGTTTGAATTCACAATGTGCCCTAGGTTGAACATTTATAAAACGCACACCATTGCAAACTGTGTTTCTGGAGATACAGTGGAGCAAAGCCATTTCCTTTGAAACTGCCTTCCCAGGGCTCAGAACAAAGTCCTTTGATGGGCGTCAAAGGGCACAGTGCCAGCCAAGACAGCAGAGAGGGCTGCCCACACATCTCTAATCCTGCCAGCAGTCCTGTGGCCCTGGCTGGGTGACAGCATGTCCTCCTCAGCCCCAATGGGCAGCAGGATCCCTGCAGTGGAGGATGCTCTGTGTGTGTGGTTGTTCCTCTTGGCAAAAAAAATTGGAGCACGAGGCAAGAATTGCACCATACCCCATTGTCTGGGATCCTGCAGGCTCCTTCCCTTGATGAGGGCTCTTTGCATGGAAGCTGATGGGCCAACATGCATGTCTATTTCCCACCCTCCTTCCCCTCTTACCCCTTCCTAATCCCATCCTCCCAGCTCTCCTTGGGGAATGGGCAGCAAAGATTATACAATATGAGCGGAGGAGGCTGGAGGCATCAGGGTAGTCAGAGGGGAGAGTGTCTGGAAAAGAGGATAAGGAGAGCAACATCAGGGTTTCATGGAAGAGAGTGTTAGGAGGGGAAGGACTTTAGCATGTGGATGAGGGCTGGAGCAGACTCTGGGAGGGAATGAAGGGGCTTGGGGAGCTGCTGGGGAGAAACATCTGAGGGGAGAAATGCAGATGGAAGTAAGTGGGAGGATCTTTTTCTTCCCTTCCTGCAGGCTGATTGTTTTTCGGCTCCCACTCCTCATTCCCGGGGAGAACTGGACTCCCACCCCAAGGATTCTTGGGATCCTATCTCCAACCTCCCCCACCCCTCAACATTCTCCTCCAACTAACTGCCTTTGTGCCCCACCAACCCTTGACAAGAACCAGAGACCTTGGAGCTTTCACTGATGTTAGGGGTGGGGAAAGGCAAGGGGCTCCCCTGGGCAGCAGGGAAGGAGCACAGCAGAGCAGCAAGTGGGCCCCAGAGGGGTGTGAGTTGATGCAGCTGTACTGCTGCTGATCCAGACCTCAACTTTTCCTCTCTGGCCTCTGCTAGGCAGTGCACATTTGTGCTTTCACCGAGAAATGGCTGCTACCTCAGCATTGTAACCTGGGTTAATTCAGTCAGAATGTTCCACACTACCAACAGCTGTCTGCATGGATAACAGGAAGGTCAAAGTACAACCAAAAGAGCAAAGCAAAGTAAAGAGGAAGCCACAGTGAATTTGTAGACATACAATCTTGCAAGACACCAGTAAGAATCTCTAATAGTCTGTGTTTTTTTCTTACTTCTTCAGAGAGGGCACTCCATTCTTCCCTTTACTACAATTAATCACCATGTGACATCAGTACACTTTCTGGGAAATGCTAGGAAAATGTTACAAGCAGTAGAAAGCCTAATGTACTGAAGTAAAGTCAAGAGACTGTCCTCATCAATATCTGCTCTTTTGGAACCTGATCCTCTCTCAAGACAAGGGGAAAACTTGCAGGGATTTTAATGATACATATTCAGAGATAGAGGAAGCTGGATCCACAGCTGAAGGCTCAGCTTCATGCCGTTTGCCTTTCAGAAGGAAATGTCAGCTTCTTTTTCACCTTACCTGTAAATAGACTCTATTGTGCCACCGCTGCACTCCAGGTAAAGCTGCTTCTGGGAATTTTGACAGGCTGGCTTGTAGAAAGGCAGAGTTTTTCACTAAAGACTTCACCTCCAGCTGCAGGAATTTGTCAGGATGGTTGTTGTTTGGCAAAACAGAGAAGTCCATGTTTCTGTCCTGTAGACTAATAACAAAACCAGCCCCAGTTGCTGCTTCCTGGCTGTGCACGCTCCTTCTATTATTAATGATGTGAAGAAGGATACGACAGTTTCCTGAAACTGTATCTGACCCCTGTTTGGTGTCAGACTCACTTATATCATCTACCAATGATAAAAGATTGTTTAGAAGCAGATGAGGAGACAGGACATGTTTCTCTAAGTGCCTAGCTTAAATTTTCAAGTTCATGGTCTATTTTGATAGATACATATGAACTTATTAAAGCTAACAGAGTACCAGATGTATAAGACACTTAAACGCATACCAGCACTTCCTCAAGTGACATGCCAAAAATGTCAAGCTTACAATACTTCAAAGCAAGCCCCCTTCCCCTTCAATCCCCCTCCTCGAAAATTAGAAACAGCTCCCAGTGCCAAGCAAGTCCTCATTTTCTGTGGTGGTACTAAGAGGCTCCATTGTGCTGTGTTGGTTGGGGCTGTTTAGCATGGTGGCTGTGACACACACTACTTTAGGTTCAGGGATTTCTTTCACAGTAAATTCTTGACCTTGGGAAATATTAGATTGTTTCAAGTAATTGATAACAGAAGTTTTCAGGAAATAGAATCTGCTCCTGTTTCAGTGAATGGAAAACACTCTTACTGACTTGAATGGTGTAGTCTGTCCCTTCACTTCCATTATTTTATTTTGAGATTTGATATTTTCAATGTAATTTTTTAAATCTTACATTCTGACTTTCAGCTAGTGGAATTCCCCTCCTCACCATGGTCATTACTTACAGCTAGCAAGACTAGTCTCCTAACTTTTATTTTGACTGTTTTATTTCAAATACTTATGTATTACAAAGTCATGTTTAATTTTTCAGAATATTGCCTCAGAGGCAACTTTTGAAAACTCATTGTTTGAAATCCAAGAAAACATATTTTGGATTAAACTAGTACTGAGGATTACAGCATCGTGAAAATTTTAGCCTTGTACTTAGACCAGAGAATCAGACCAATCTGTTTTCCTTGCTGAGATTTAAAAAGAAAATTAATCTGTTAAGTTACTTTTAAATTTTTTTCTAATGTGAGATCCTAATGTAATAAAGAAATACTTGGATATACATGGGAGTCAAAATCTCTACTTAGAAAGCCCAATATTTTCCATTGAATGTATTTATTGGCAATTATTTTATAGCAGATCTGTTAAAAATTATTAATCTGCTGCCTTTTATATTGATTCTCAGAGTACTTGTGAATAGCAACATAAGAAACAACAGTGATCATTCTTCTGAGGTGACCTGTATGCTTCTGGGGAACCTGCTGCTACATTTAAAACTGCTTCTTCCCAGCATAAAGACAGCTTGAAAAACTAATACATCTTCAATATGAAGTTGTTGTCTGAGACTTACCATGACATAGAATCATAAAATGGTTTGGGTTGGAAGGGACCTTAAAAGATCATCCAGTTCCAATCCTTCTGCCTTGGGCAGGAACAGTTCCCACTACATATAGTCCCCTTTTTTTCTCCTGGGCTGAACTAAGGCAGTAACTATTATTATTTTGAAATAACTTTCCTTAAGCATCTTTCTGAACACCAGATGCTTCTGTGCTACTGCAGCATTACAATGTGGTATGCAGCTGTGTGAATTTATTTACCAACACTATTTGGTTTCATTAGACATGACCTGAGAACACAAAAACCATACCACTAAGTCAGACTGCCCCATATCCAGGATCTGTTGATGTGTTTGAAAAAGACAAGAAAAGACGCTGTTTAGGAAGAGGGTGTACACCTGGATCTTTTCTGTAGTTTTCCTTTTATTCCCCCAGACGCCATATAAATTTTTGTACTAATGTCTCATCCCAGATCTTTTACTATCTTCTTTTGGACTTGTAGTCTGTGAATTTGTCTACTTTCATTTCAAATTTCTAATACTGCTTCCTACAGAAGCAAGTTCCAGGACATCATGACCGTATGTCTAAAGTGCTTAATTCTAATTCTGTAAGCACTTAAAATTAAAGTGTTTTAAATGAAAGTGTTTTACATTTTTTAATTTTTTAAAAATATTTCTGTACTTTATCAAAGATGCTCTGTTTGTTGTACTGAAGAACTCCACATGCAGTTTTATCACCTTATTGATTTTTTAAACATTGACCACACCTTTCTTAGTCTTTTCCACTCCATCCTGAAGTATCAGCTCTTTCACTCTCATCTCATAAACTACCTGGGGTATCTCTTCACTCATTTGTTGTCCTTTTAAAATGTGTTATGTTGTAATTTCAATACATTGTTCATGAGAACAGAGCAACCATAAAAGAATACAGTGCTCAATTTATGGGTACACTACTGTTCAAGAAATGGGAAAATGATGTTGCATTTTCTGACAACATCCATCAGATTTTGGCTTTTTATTGCCGTTACTCAAAGAGCTAGCAAGGTCAGACTACAAGACCCAGTGATGCTATATTTCTCCACCTGTTGTTTTTTCTCCAGCTAATTGTTACCCCTGCAACATTTGAGCAGGAAAGGCCCATGCAGATAATTCACTGAACTTCTCTTTCATAGCTTTATCACCCCTGAATATCCATTTAGCATTAGCGTTATCAGATCATCTCACTCACTCCTTAGCTAGCTTCCTCCTTTTGATCTATTTCAAATACCTTTTACTGTGAGTTGGAGCTTCTTTTCTAAAGAGATCTTCAAATTCTTTCTGAGTGCTAGGCTTTAGGGTCTCCATTGGTCTCCTCATGCAGGCAAGTTTTCAGGGTTTTTATGCATTTTTACAATAGGCAAATAGCTGCTTCTGTTGATGAAAATTATTATGATGAAAACTTAAGACCAAATAGCCCAAAACTTAAACCATATCCTCCAGAACAAAGTAGCAAATCCTCTGGAGAGTTAGTGACAACACAATTAAAATCAAGGTATTACTTTTCTTTAAGAAAGGTATGAGATGTGGGAACTGTTGTAAGTTTTGGTCACTGCTGTAGCTAGCCAGCATAAATCTAGGGAAATGTAAGCCCACTCCACACCAGCCTAACACGAGCTGTGCACAGCACTTAAATCTCATTTAATCCAACAGAATAGAATAGAATCTAAGTGTTATTTAATTAGCAAAGAGCCCTCATGAGCTGGAGTGAGAGCTGTCTTTGTTAGCGGAACTTGACTGATTCGACATTCATGAGTTGAAATTTTAAATATTCATCAGGCTGTAGGGAAAAGATATTAATGCAGAGGGATTGCTGTTGAAAAAGAGAGACCACATCCAAAAAGCAAGCAAGCTTGTGTGAGAATGGCTATGGGTGCAGAAAGCTATTGCTTCCCTGGACACAGGTGGAAAGCTCTGGCTGCTGTCACAGAGCTGTCTGGGACAAAGCTGGGCAGGTTCTCAAAACAGTATACCATGTCCTAACAGAACAGGTATTTCAGTCTGTGCTGCTTCTTTGAATGATGATACAAGTGTTCTGAGGCAATAAAATTAACATTCATTCAAAACTATGAATAGAAGGAAGAAGCATTTTTGCTCACACCAAATAAGCAGTTTTATACTATAGATGCAGAAGAAATCAGAGCCAAAGCCAATAGCATTACAATAAACTGACTTCATTCATTACATTTAAAAAGGACATAATTTTACTATGCAACTTTTCATCTCTATTTTTTGTCCCATGGTCTTTTCTTGTATGTTGTCATACAAGGGTGATGGGAGGATGACTTAATCATGTCACTGATCTGTTTCCAGTGGATATAGACAGAGTTGAAATGCACTTTTCTATTTTGATAGAAGGGCTACATTCCTGTTAGTAGAATATTCAGAAACAACAAGGCAAAAACATTCAGATTTTTGTAGATGACATCACTGGCTGATAAAAGACTGTCCTCTGGTCCTTAGTCTAAAGCCATCTTGGCTTGATATTTTAGTTGCTGTGATTCAAGTGTGTGTGTGAGTATGAGCAAGACTTGGTACCAAGTAAGAATGAAGAAAATTTTAAATAAGGATTGCTTCTTTTGCTTGCCAACTACAATAATTCTGACTAACAAATGTGTGTCTGTTACATTGAGGAGTTATGCCCAAGAGCGACTGAATTTTCTGTACATTGAAGCTTTTTAATTATACAAAATACAGAATCACATTCCTTGATGTCAGGGTTATTTTTCTTTCTTCCTTTACTTTTTTAAACCTGACAATATTTAATTTAAAACCTTACATTCACACATCATTGAAGTTGTAGTTTTTGAATGCACTGAATACATCTTACTTCAGTAAGATGCCAAACCAAAGATTTTGACATTGTGGCTGTTTGAAAGCATACATTGATTTAAACACCATTTGAGGCTGTGGCTAAGTATTCTTCCTGGACACAAACAGTTCATGAAACTATGCAGGCAGTTATCTACCTCACATCTATACAGCAGATTATTTGCAGAGAATCAGAAGGAAGAATGACTAAAATAAAGATGCATCATTCTCTTTTTACTCTGAGTAGAAATACGATGCCTTACAGAATCAGTTCTCTGTCCATTTTACCTTCAGTATTTGCTCTCCTGCAAATTTTCAGATCATGCCGAAAAAAGCCTGCATCATGAATTGGAGGCAGAGGACCTAGCTCACTCCTCTTCCAAAGTAAAGTGGTTACTGAACTTACCTAAGACAAAAAACTTCTCTCCCCCTGAATACTACTCTATTATATTCAACTTTACATACATCAGACCTCATGGAGTGGCATGTCTGTCTGCAGCTGCAGAAAGGTGTCCAAGTCAGGTGGCAGGAGGCATTTGTTGTAGAGACTGCTGCAGCTGTGATGTAGGGCTCAATGGATTTGTCTACCTGACCAAACCAGGAAAAATACAAATAACAGAAGAAGCTTTACTTTTTATTGAAAATGTAAAAATCATGCTATTCATGTACAACATTTTCTCATAAGGAAAATTTTACCTGTTTCACAACGTTTCACAAAACTGTAAAACATTTTATTTTTTAAAGACTTTCATAAAGCAAAGGTAAAAGCAAAGAACTATTACAAAGCTATTTTCTAAATTGTCAGCAGAGAACTGAAAGTGTTTGACAGATTAATTCATACAAGTGGCATGAGGAAGGATTCTTCCATTTGTAAATCTGCAAGAGGACACACAAAGGTATACAGGGACATGGGTTTTTTGTTTCAAAATGCTTAAAATCAAGTGACATGTTAGAACAGTACAGATATGGATTCATAGGATGGTAAAAATTCTAGAACTGCATTTCTCTACACTACCTCAAACAGTGCAACAGTGATTCAGTGTAAATCTCTACAGTGTTTCATTGATTTAATACTTGCGTTCAAGTATGTGTCCATGAGAATGATCAAAATCCCTACTTAGCTATTTTAATTTTCTTGTTTACAATATAAATTACAGTAGATTATCCCCATCAGTTTCTAAATCAAATGAACTAATTTCACAAAACATTCTGTAATAACCTGTTCAATAATGTTAGCTTACTCACTTCAACATCTGTTGCAAAATACACGTGAACATTCTGACTCTGAATGTCAAAAATATAATAAAATTAAAAAGGGCTTCATTTCCATATACAACAAAAATATTCAGCTAACTTAAAAGAAACTCAAGATAACATGATTTTTCTGGCAACAGAGTTATGACCCTACTGAAAATAAACATTTAAAATACTAGCTACTATTTTAAAAATTTCTGATAAATGTTTTCAAAATTGTTCATATAAAACTTAATTATGAAAATATCAGAGGATACAACAACTTTGCTGTCTAACCAAAACAATTAATGGTGTCTGGCAAGTAAAAATAAATTAATTTTATTAAATTATATGTGATCTGATAATACTTGGTCTGAAGAAGCTTGCGTGCATGCGTGCATGTGTGTGTGTGTGTGTGTGTGTGTTGATAAATAATAAAATTGCAAAGAGCTGAGAGCCAGCTGGCCTGACAGAGGTCAACTCTTTTGTTGCATTTTTTGCGCATAAAAGTCCCTGCATGTCTCACAGCACCGCTGATACCACCTCATATCTTGACAGAGGTTTTTTTCTCTTATCACCCTGCAGTACACAGGCCACTGGTCTCCCAGGCACTTAAATGTCAAAGCAGCTGTGAAATAAAAGCAATAATAAAGTCAAATACACATTACTGTTATATTTAATTAGTGAAGAATAAGGAAACAACAGTGGCAGTGCTTCCTGAAATGGAGAAGAAGAGGAGAATAGATAATAAAATCATAGAGTGGTTTGGTCTGGAAGACACTTTAGACACTCTAGTTCCACCCCCCCTTGATGTGGGTGGACCTTCTTGCCTTGCTGAACCACACTGCTCAAAGTACCATCCACCCTGGCCTTGAACAATTCTGAGAATGAGGCATCTGCAGCTTTTCTGGGAGGCCCGTTTCAGTGTCTCATCATCCTCACAGGAAAGGTTTTCTTTCTAATCTAATGTCTAATCTAAATCTACTGTCATTCAGTTTAAAATGTTGCTCCCCATCACGCTGCTACACTCCCTGACAAAGAGCCCTTGCTCTGTTCTCCTCCAGGTGCTTTGCAGGCACTGGTAAGCTGCAATAAGGTCTCCCTGGAGCCTTCTTTCTCTAGGCTGAACAGCTCTAACTCAGCCTGTCTATACAGATGTGCTCCAGACCTCTATATATTCAACAAAAGAAAGAATAGGTATTACCCTGCTGTCCATATTTTCAACACTAAAAAATTTTAAGGCTAGCTTAACTTATAAATTAGATTACAATGCATTGAAACTAACTGGCTTTGTGTCATTCAGCTACCTCCTCACAAGAGAGTAAAGTCTATCTTTCTGCTGGGGCCAGGGCCTTGTGAGGGGCCGCAAAGCCAGATAAAGAATTATGGGATTCTCAAATGCACAAATGCAGTGCAGTTCTAACCTTTTTCTTTTCTCTCCAATACACTCAATCAAAATGTGGGTTTTTAGAAACTGTATTCCAATTCACAATTTTAATGAGTGCAATTAATTTCCCCCATTCCTTGTAAAAGTCAGACTACTAATCCTTCCCTTCACATCTTTCATGTCTTACCTTCACACAGTCATTTATGTCATTTATGTTGCTCTGTTAGTCTGTTGCTACTTTCTAACTGCAGGAATCCCTGACTACCACATTCTTCCACAGAAACCTTGTAAAATTACAAGGACATATCACTATCCTAAAAAGCTACTGTTTGGTTTCCTCTGTCTCCTCCCATGGTTTTTACAACTATTTGGTTCTCTCTAGCAACTGCAAACATCCGTGGGCAGGACCCTGACTTCAGATGCGTGCCTGTTGTATATAACAACATGTGCAGTGACCCTTTTTTTTTCTGAAGCCACCTGTTCCACTCCTAAAAATCTCTTACAGTGCTTATCAGAGAAGGATTTTAGAGGGAAATTTGTGTCTTTGTACATTCAGTTATTCAGGCTGTACTGCATGCATGTAATTATTTTTGGAAAATAATAAAAACAAGGCAGAAATCACTGAACTGGAAAATAACAGTCAATCTCGCAGAAGATGTTAACTCTCAATTTTTAACAGAGGGAAAGGTGAAATGAGAGCATATTTATAAAAGAGTAGAGATGGTCCAAACCACATCAGCTTCCCCTAGACACACCCTCAAAACTAAGGGCTCTGGATTGCATAATAGATATGGAACTGGTAGCCAAAATAATCAATATATTTGAGAGAAACAATGCATTTTGTATTTTTGGAGATTATAATGTTTCTACCAGACTCTTGCTGGATGACATTGACGTGTAGATTAAAAAAGTCTATGCTATGAGCACAACATAGCCCAGGCATTCTTCTGTTTTTCGCATTAATTAAAATTGTAATGAATCAGACACTCTACTTTTTTATGTGAACCAGTGGCTCCCTATATTATGTGATACAGAGCTGCTTAAACTGCTAAAGGGGCGGAATGCCAGTGATGGAAAGCATCTTGCTTCTCAGAGATCACTTGAATCAAACATGAAGAGCAATCTTGCAACAATTAAATAGCAGAAGGAAGGACCATAAGCAGCAGCTGCCATCTCATTCAAAAAACTGAAACAATGACTACTACACAGGAGGATTTAAGGGTTAAAAACTTCAAAGAGAAATAGCTGTCATCAACTTAAAGGAAGGATTACAGACAGCCTGAAATGTAAGACTTTCTTTCCAGGCAGGAATAATCTATTTGACGGGAGGGTTTATCTTAACAAGGGCTATGGAAAATCATCTGGAAAGGTTATGTTGTCTTTGAGCAAGCCTTTGAATATTCCCTAGTCATGCTCAAGAAGCAGATAAATGCTTTGGGAAGCAACTAAAAATAAATTAATTTCTTTAAATTATATATATGATCATAATCAACAATGGACAGGGCATTAACAACAGAATTAAGAGTTCAGCAGCTATGCATAAAGATTTCTTTAAGACAAACAAAAACCTGACTCCTGCCAGGGGAAAGCGAATCCCTGTGTTAATAATCCTCCTTTATGCTTCCTAATCCATGAAGTACAGATTGTGGAAATTTGCATTAAAGACAAGTGGAAAGAGCTATTCATATTTGTGGAACAAGTGTTTCATTGATCTCACAAATGTAATAAGAAGATAGTTTGCAGAGATTTTAATGCGAAAATAAGGTATTTTATTTAGAAATGCTGCACAAAATCGAGTGGACAAATATATAAATATATCCACATATAATATGTTTAAATATATACGTATTTTCATCTCAGATTTTGTTTTGTTCCTATATAGCACACAGTCCCAAAATTAGGGCCTTTCTTAGATAACAAACCATTTTGCCATTCTGAGATACAGTCTCTGATGTACACACTGGAAAACTTAGGCAGAGAGATGAGTTTCCATACAGACTTTATATCTCCAGTGTCCCAGCCCTCTGTTTTTAGACTGAGACCATTATTACTATGGAGAGAATGAACGAAAAAGAGTCTTCCAGCAGGAATGTTTCATTTTGTCTACTTACCTAACCTGGGTGATGTTATGGTGTTTACATTAATTTTCTCATTGCAGGGGTGGAGATGACAGGGTCTGTAGGCTGCAGGCTTTTCTGAAGAAAAGCATTCATTACCATGCCTTCCTGTGATCTTGTGCATGCACTGGATGACTCGGGATTGCATCCCTTTTCCACAGGTGACCGAGCACTGGAACACAGAGATGACACACATTAACTGGAAAAGCATTTTTGCCTTTAAAAATAGAGGTGAAATGCCAGTCCAGGTGAAGGTACTGTCTGCTTCTTCAGCTATCAGTATTCTATAGCTAAATGAGTATCAATTTACAAAAGCACAAATAAATTGATAGTATTTATTGAAGGTCTGACTCCAGCATCCAGTAGCTGTCAAGGTCTGTTTCATAGAGCCTATGATGAAACTGAAACATAGCAACGTGTCTAAAGGGCACAGGGACTACTCTCCACTACCAGTATCCTAGTTTACTTTTATTAGAGTTGAAGATGATGGAAAAAAAAAGAAAATATTCAGAGACGCCTATAGCGAGAAGCATTTTCATTAAGACATTACTCCTGCCAGTACAGAAGTGCTCCTTCTACTGTTTTAAGTATATTCCTCATTTTTGCATCACATTTTCTTGATTTCATATGTGTCAGACAAATGAAATATGCAATGTGAGATGCCAGGCTTGCCATCTTGATGTCACAGAGAATGAGATCAGAAAACAAAACAGCTGAGCACTGTAATGATAGCAATGTGTTACTTATATCACAGTAGCATACCAAAATGAAAACCTGGATGTGCTGTAAACCTGCATACAAAATCTATTCCAAACAAACAAAATATATCCTTTCCCTTTTGCTTACATTTTGTGAACAAAATTTCAAAGTTCATGAATTATTTTGATGTCCATTGACACACAATCTATTGCTCTAACTACAAATGAATTCAAAGAATTACATATCATAACTTGCTCTTACCAGTGAATAATCTTGACTCAATTACTCATTTTCTTGAATGAATGTTATGAGCACTGGGTGCAAATTTATGCCACTATCATTCACACAACCCTGAAAACACTTCTATTTAAAAAAAACCTTAACTATGCAATTATACAGAAAACAGTTCCTCGGGAGGATTCAAGAAAAACCTGAAAAAATAGTGAAATGTGGGAGAAAGATAAGGAGAGGTTTCCCAATCATCCTTTTTCAAGATGGAGATGAAGTATAGTTTTCTGCAAAGCTATAATAAATTTTGAGTGTAGAAAACACTAAAGGGGTTTTTACCCTTTAGTTTTATTGTTTCTAGTTTATTATTCGTGACATTAGGACATTGTTATGTGGACGAAATATTTATGCATGCCAAATGAGAATTAAAGGGCTTGCACTCAAAAATGTAAATCAGCAGGGGTAAAACTCTTGTTTTTTGGACTCATGACACTCCAAGAGAGGTATAAGAGATTAGGTTATACAATAGAATAGTGTTTTCACAGGGGAACAAGTTCCAATGCACAATTCATCTTGTAACCACATGCCAGTACTAGCACTGGCAGCAAGTGAATTTGGTTTTGCATCTGTTCTCAGTGATGTATATCAGGAATAACTCTGTAAAGGCAATAAAGACCTGTAATTTCTTGCAAAGCTTATGGACCAAGGTATGCAAACACATTCAATTATGCCTCCAAAAATTTCTACTCAATAGCAACCACAGTTTAATATATGAACTAATACGCTGTTTACAGAAGGAAATCCAAAATCTCTTCAAAACAGAAGTCTGTGATCAACTTTGAATTTTTTTACTGCTTTAAAATTGAATGACAAAATGCCTCTCAATGAAATCCCCTTTTGCAATTCTATCTTTCCTCTGGGCAGCTAAAAACAATGTGACTTCTCACAAAGTTCAACATTATGCACATGTTAAACATACCATGAACACATGTACATACACAAGTTTAATAACCAGAAACAGTCAGAGTACCAATCTTAGTCTTCCCAAAATCCCATCTGCTTCTTGAATTCCTCTCTCCATAATTTCAGAAAGGTTCATCTTTGAAATATTTTAATTGAACAGCCAGACGGAGAGGCTGTCCACTGCAAACCTCATGAAGTTCAACAAGCACAGGTGCAGAGTGCTGCACTTGGGTCAGGGAGACCTCAAAGCAGCCTACCAGTATCTGAAAATGGTCTGCAAGAAAGCTGGGAAGGGACTGTTTGCAAGGGCATGTAGCAACAGGACAAGAGGCAATGGTTTTAAACTAGAGCAGGCAGGTTCAGATTAGACATTAGGAAGAAGTTCTTCACCATGAGAGTGGTGAAACACTGGAAGGGGTTGCTCAGAGAGTTGGTGGAGATCCCATGGAATCATAGACTCATAAGGAATCTTCAAGGGCCACCTAATCCAATCCTCCTAGAATAAGCAGGGACATCCTGTACTAGACCAGAGTTCTCAGAGCCTCATGAAGCCTGGCCTTGAATGTCTCCAGAGGCCTCCAGCTGTGAACTTCTGCAAACTAACTAGAGGTTGCTCTGAGCAATGACTCTGATCCTCACAGAATCACATAACTGTCCAGGTTTGAAGGGAACTTTCAGATCATTAAGTCCAACCATCAACCTGACACAGAGAGGAACCACCACTGAACCATATCTCTAATTTCAGGGTCTGCCTGTCTCTTAAATACTTACAGATATGGTGCCTCAGCCAAATCCCTGGACTCCTCCTGATATTCATTTTATTGCATACATGTACATTCTAGCTGAAGCAGATTCTCACAAAACTTGCCCCTAAGCTTGCTTTAATTTTGGATTCCTCTCACTGAAAATATTCAACCTGAGCAAAATACCTGTCACCAGATGTGCATTTGTCACAATTTAAATAGCACCTGTCACATGTAGCTAAAGCTGAACTGCTTCTGTATACTTATGAAGTTTCCTTGGTTAAAACTGTAGCAAAACTTTCAACTGACAGAAGACAAAAACCGCTTTAATCAGAAAGCAACCTATGTTTCAAAACTGCTTGTATATTCCATGGTTTTACATATGAATATTTATATAATAATATAAAGCTTATTTATTTTAAATTTGAAGAAAATGCCCATTCCCAACTAATGTGTAGTAGTTGGCATCAATCAAGCAGATCTCAGATTCATATCAACCCATAACTTTCACAACTAGCGAATGCAGAATACCTTTCTATACCTCTTCTTCCCACACTTGCACATCCCAAATGTCACTCTTGCACAGAGACTTTACTTTTATTTTGTGATGGTTAATTATGTTTTACTTCTAACTGTTCACTTTGAGGCCATTTAGCTGATTAGCAAAAGTTCCCATAGGACAACTGTGCTTGTAGGTTTAAACTAAATATTGTAATATGCAGCCAGATTTTTTTTTCTGTGGCTGTTAATCTGTGCATTTTGGACACAATCCTAAATGAACTGTAAAACCATTCAAGCAACAGGACATGTAAAACATTTCTGTTAAAGATTTTTTTTAAAAATGTGGGGTTTTTTACCTTTTTTTTAAAGTTTATATTTTTTTTCAAATAAAATCTATCCACTCTTTTTGAATTCCATCCTACTTCTGAACTTCTTTTAGACATAACTTCAAGGACAGAAATCTAGCCTTTAAATATAACAGTCTCACACTTGGCATTCACACAGTTAACCAAGATTCCTTTTTTCTGTTCCCTGCCAAAGACGTATATTCTGGAGAGAATACATATTCCCAAGGCCAACAGCTGAGGAAGGTGCTGTAATGCCTTAGTTGCTTCCAGCTGGCCATCTTAAGAAGTAGGAATTCCTAAATTAAGGGGAAAAAGTGTCACTGGCAGACAGTAATGGTCAAAATGCATCTTTCTGCCAACAGAACAGGCAATGACTGCAGTGGCTGATAAAATCCACAACAAAAACCCCAATCTGTGACACCATTAGCAGAACTGAGTAGTAGAATTTATTTTCAAGAATAAACAGATTGTTCAATAAATTGTTTTCACAAGCCTAAGAAGCATTCAAAGCAGAGAGTGACGTGTTCATAAGGAAATTCAGTGAGGAGTTCCACTGGAAATTATTAGCAAAGCATTCCTATTCATTTATGTATAGGTTCACCACTTCCAGCATTTAAGTGATTTCAAGCTTTTCATAAAGTGAGTGTAAAATAAGGATATAAAGCAAATAGAATTTAGAGACAGGATTCATGCTGGCTTGTGCACTTACAATCTGAATCTCGTATTTTTATGAAGTTCTCTTCTGAAAGCAGGTAGAAGACAGAAGTGATACATTTGTTTTTAACATGAAACATACACACTTTAGGAATATTCTCAAAGTCTGGTAAATAAAGCAAATATACTGCAGTTTATTTAAGCACTTTTCTTTTTTTAATATATATATGTAAAGGCATATGTGAATATTAGAACAAATATAAAAGAGGCATTAATAGAGCAAACAGAAGATGGAGTCTGAATTCTCACATGCATCATTTCCAGGAAGGTCTTTCTGCATCTCTCATTTCTGACACACCCAGCACCTCAGTATGTGAATGCCAAATTTAAAATTCAGAACTTGTGCTAAGTTTAGCTAAAAAAATCTGCTGTCAGCCTCCTCTAAGTTTAGCAAATATGAGCTGTATTTACTTCTATTTTACTTTTCTCCCTTTTTTCCCCTCTTTTCTGCCCTCTCCCTACAACATTTTTCTTTTTATTTCTTCTTTCTGGAGTAAGGATTAGTTTATGGTAACTGTTCAAAAGTGGTAAGATTTTAAAGCAAGACAGAGCCCAAGCTCACAATAAGTTGGCCTAGAGACAGGATTCCTAGGGAGATTCATCTTGAAAGTACCAAAATCTTTGTCTTTATTTAAAGCTAATGTTCAGATCCCTGTGTTCAAACTAATTAAATACAGCCATCTGTTTAAAAATATTAATTTTCCCAATTAAACTGGTTTTTTTACTAGGACAGTTGGATGTGTTAGTTCATTTAGGAGGGCTGCTTTGAGAAGTACTGGTGTGATGAGAATCTCCTCAATCACAGGAAAGGGTGATACTACAATATACTTCTTACTGGGCTATTCAGAGAATGAGTAGAAAACCCTTGAATTTTGAAGGGAAAATTTCTTGCAAGACTGGAATCAGAAAAAGAACAAAAAAAGAAGGAAAATTTTTCTAGAGGACTCTTCTACCAGCTTTATACAGACTTAAAAGCCTTTACTATGAAGATTTTCCTTTCTCCCACAAACAGTCCAGATACATAAAAACAAGAGACTGTATTACAGCCTTTCATTTTCCCCCCAAATCAAGACAGGTTTCAGCATTTTTGTCTCATAATTACTGGTCTATGACAAGGCATGGACAAGAAATGCAATATAATTGGTATAGGAAGCTCTGTTTCTTTGTATGCTTTATATGCTTTGTATTCTTTATTTACAGTTCCAGTTTTGTATTTATATTTTCTATAGACCTATATTTAATAAAATATCACTTTCAAGTTTCAAGAGCATTTTAAGTGAGCAATCACATGAAAAATCTGTTCTTTATTCCTATTTAGGATCTTAGACAAACTGTTGAATAGTATTTGACATCAGAATGAAATTTGTTGATTTTACAAAAAAAAAAAAAGCTGGTAAATGCTGACACGTCTCAGCAGCACGATACATGGCTGCAGCATTATAACAGAAACAAGTGGAGATATTCAGACATTAAAAGTATACAAATACATAGGACAAGCCTAATTTATCTATTAAAAAAAAAAAGGGAAAAAGAGTTAGGCAGCTGGTCCAAAGCTCAATCTAACACTTTCACCACAGCATTGTCTCCTTTTTCCTAGTTAAGGTACTTACCAAACATGCAGACCTGTTTAAGCTTAAATGTGGTGTACTCTCTAAATTGGCTGAAAACCATTGCAATCTCTAGATCTATAGGACAACCACAAAATTACCTTACATACTTCTCAGTGATGTGAAGCCTTAGCTTTTATTATCCCAGTTCTGTAAACTTTATTTCTCCTTCATATTTTTTTTAAATAATAGAGATGCAAATGTGAAACCAAATATTTAAATTAATTTTTTGATAAATGAGATCTGTCATGGCAGTGACATTCTGAGATAGGGCAAGTTCAAGCAAACTGTATGAGCACCATGTCTTCAGGATGTTTATACTCTAGCCTAGAGAACAAGCAACTCCAGTCACCAGAACTATGGTTTGTTTCCAAGATTTTTACTATTTACAATGTTTTATCAACTCTGTAAGAGGATAGACACTTAGTCTATTAGATACAGTATTATACTTTATAAAAAACCCTCCATATGGCATACTGCATATGTTACTGCCATTAGTGCTTAGTGCCAACTAAGATAGTGTATTTTACATTTACATCTCTTGATAGAACTGTATGGTTTTTTGACAAGATAGTACTTTCCATTCATTATAAGTATTCAATATATAAATAAGGATCTGAGAGCAGTTGTATTTGACTACACCATAATTACCCTTATCATTATGATCAAATTAGTTGGAATATGCAAATCTGGACTAATGAAAATGAACTCTTAAAAAGGATTTAAAACATTACCCTCTGAATATATAATTTAATGTTAGTGTTTATCACAACACTGGCCTGATGCTCTGTAGAAAAGCTTCCAGAGAAAAGCACAGCTTATTGGTGAAAAGATGTAATGAAAGGATTACAGCATTTATAATGAAGAGACAATTCAATTAACCCATTAAAGAAACACAGGAAATGCGAGAGGAGGGGGAAAAAGCACTCCAAGAAAGTTCTTTATCTTCAAAATTTCTATTATTCTTTCTACATGTCAAAAGTTATTTTATACCGCACGAAATTATTTGCCTCTTAATAGCATCACTTATCTAGCACTCTCAAGTTTTTCCACTATTCTAAGTATTATAATTAAAGTTTTTCAAAAAAGAGCTCATCTCTAACAATGACTTCACTTCCATTCACTGTACCTACCAAATTTTAAACCATGCAGATGTGAAGTATAGCAGGTAACTCATTTAAAAGGATATTAAATGCAGTTACAAAAAAAACCCCACTGGCTGAGAATTCATTAGAGAGTTCATAATCCTAAAGACTTTTTTCTTTATAGCTGAAATAGCATGATCTCCCATACAGGACATCACTTTTGAAATAAAACCTTTAAAAGAGAAACAGAGAAAATTAAACAGAAAAATAACATACAACTACCCCAAAGCCCCCTTCCTCGGGTTAATGTTGTCTTCAAAATGTCTAGACATTTTCATTAGAAGAAAACAGATTTATTAGCATGGAACTTTATTAGCTTTATTAGCTTGGAAAACATACTGAAGTGTAATATATGATGAGGTTGCAAAAAAGCATGACTGCACTCAGAGAACTATCAGAGGACCAGGAGATAGACAATGTTGATATAGTTGAGATGGTGTGATCCTGTAAAAAACTTACCAAAGTTTGATCATTAATTTTTGGTGAACTATGTTTTATGTCAACATGACTGGAAGTATTTTTGGCAGGGTTGGAGAGACAGAATGAAAAGTTCGTAGAAGATTGACAGTATCACTGCAGCGACCATGAAATGGTAGAGTTTATTATCCAGAAGGCATCCAAGAAAGTGCGCAGGAAGGTCATCACTCTGGACTTCAACAGGGCAGACCTGTTGAGGTACCTCCTTGGCAAGATTCCATGGGAAACAGCCCTGGAAGGAAGAGGAGCCAAAGACAGCTGGGAGGAATTCAAGGACCATCTCCTTCAAGTCCAGGAGCTGTGCATCCCAAGAAAGAAGAAGATAGGCAAGAACATTAGGAGGCCTCCATGGATCAACAAGGAGCTACTGAACTTTATCAGACACAAAAAAAGTGTAT
>VZTY01016133.1:81373-134433 GCA_013400935.1 Turnix velox | reverse complement strand
GGAGCTGTGGCTGGGGAAACCTGGTGTGCACAGCTCCTCTCCCCAGACTGTTTAACTATGAAGCTATTCTCAGTAATAAATGAAATAAAAAAGCAAGAGCTCCTGTCTCTCTGAGCATCTTACATGTCTTTATATCACTGCTTGTTTCCCATAGGCATCAGAAGCTCCCTGAGACCCTCCCACCCTCTTTGCTTTCCTCACCTGCAGCAGCCCCAGCAGACCTGATCCTTTAAGGATTACAAACCTTCTCATTTTCTGCTTGTTTATGTCCATTTGCTCTGCTGTCAAAACTTGCACAGGGTTGGTTTTTTTATGCTATTATTTTCTAAAGAAACATGACGTTGACTCTGAGCGCCACGTCCCTTCTCTTGAGCTGTGTTTTGACAGGAATGCCACAGACCCCTTGCATGTCAAGAAAATGCTTGTCTGAACTTTTGAAGTCTCATTTCAACAAGCCCATCAATGGGGGAGAAGGAAAAAAAAAAGATAAAGCAAACAAGGTACAATTTTTTTGCCCCTTCTCTCTAAAAAGAGAAATCCACCCCCCACACCCAGCGTTGATTCAGGCAAAATGCCAGCTTGGCAGTTCAGTGAATTATCACCTTTTCAGCAGAGCTGAAAAAAAAACTTTCTCTCTTGTTTTAGTTGTCCTAGTCCTTTGAGGGCTTGTCCTGGTCAAATAGCTCTGGGGCAAGACAGCCCCAGGCAAGGGGACTATGAGTAGTGTCCCCACATGGGGCCAAAGCCACCAAAGAGCTACTTTCTCTCACTCCCCATCTGCATCCCAAGGTGGTTCAGGACTGGGAGGGAGGCAGGGAAGGGAGAGTGTTTTTTAAATTATAAATACATAAATAAGGAACAAAACTAACATTGCTGAGGGCCATGAGTCAAAAAAATAAAGAAAAAAACCCCAAAGCGTTCTGAAATCCAGGCAGAATATGGAAGCTCTTCCTTCCCTGTTTGCATTACAACCAGAATCCAGCAAAGTTCACACCTGTGCTGGGAACCTTGCCTAAAAAAAGCCCAGCCAAGTATTTGAAACAAACACATTTTGAGACTTTTCTAACCCCCAGGCATTTTTGCAAGGATTGCCAAGGCTCGGAGTCAAAGCACAGAGAAGAGAACAAACAAAACAACCCTTGGCCAAGCCTGCCTGCCCTGCCTCATGCAAAGCCACCCCAGCAGGGTGACCACAGCTGGGATGAGGAGACAGGTCAGGACTAGGAAAGATTTCCTAAAGAAAAGGCTCTTCCAGCATCTATAGACCCACCTCCCTCCCTGGGAGGAGTATTGTCACCTCAGCGTCTCCAGGAAGAAGGAAAGAGCTCCCTGATTTCAACCGTCTCTGAAGCTAAGTAGGAGTAGATAATGGCATTGCACAACATTGCCATAAAATGTGAAAATGGGCTCAAAAGGATGAGCTAAGGACATTGATCTGTTGGAGCAGGTCCAGAGGAGGGCCATGAAGATGATCAAAGGGCTGGAGCAACTCCCTTATGAGGACAGGCTGAAGGAGTTGGGGTTGTTCAGCCTGGAGAAGAGAAGGCTTGGGGGGACCTCAAAGTAGCTCCTCAATACCTGAAGGGGGCTACAGAAAGGCAGGGGTAGGAATTTTTAATAGAATATGTGATGGATGGACTAAAAATAATGTATGTAAATTGAAAGAGGGTAGATTTTGGCTTGATATAAGAAAGAAATTCTTTACAGTGAGAGTGGTGAGACACTGCAACAGACTGTCCAGAGAGGTTGTGGATGTCCCCTCCCTGCAAATCTTTAAGGCCAGGCTGGACAAGGCACTGAGCAACCTGCTCTACTTCCAGCCCCCCTGTGGCAGGGGTGCTGGAACTAGTTGATCTTTAAGTTCCCTTTCAACCCAAACCATTCTATAATTCTGAGAAAGAGAGCTGCATTCAGGGAGGTAATCTGCTTGCTCTCTCAGTGAGGTTTGACAGTAGCTTAGTAACTCTGTGTCACCAAAATATTGATAGGGTTTCCAACCTGGCAGAGACCCTGTACTGCATGGAGACCAACTGTATCAACAAACAAAGCAATCCCTGGGTGCTCTGCTCTGTTTAGTTAAGAGCATCTTCCTGAAAGTAATCGAAAGGTAATTCCTCAGCTATTTATAGAGCAATTTACAGCCTGAGTTACCACAAACAGCCCATTTGCCCTTTCTCTGGGCTGTGATTTTGCAGCCCACCTTGCCCAGCACATGAGGGTGGCCCCTGCCAAGCAGTAGCCAGACACCCAGGCAGACACAGACTATTAGAAGTGTCCCTTGTCAGACGGTTGGACTTTCTGTGTGGTCTGCTCTTCAAAGCACAAAGACTCCAGCCCAGACCCAGGCAGCACACAGGAAACACTTGGAGGTGGTTTGTGGAGAAGACAGACCTCCCCACTGGCCATCCTATGAGAAGCTGGACCATGCTAAAAGTTGCTCTGTGGATTTTCTGCCTCACTCAGGAAGGACTTGAGGAAGCTCTCCTCACCATCACTCATCAGGACAGATGTGGCGTCAGATATCTAGGCTGACTTGGCCCCATAACAAATGCTCCCCATGTAGGACCACAGAGGTTCCTGTGCTAGTCAAGTTAGCAGGTCCAGAAGATAAAACCAAGTTGAAAGTCACTACTCTGTTACACCAATGGATGGCAGAGCTGTCAGGGCTGGATGAAGGCTGCTGAATGCCCAGTGGGGAGACTTTAGATTTGGATCTGTCCTATTGAGAGATGTGACATCACTGAGAGCTTCACGGTCCTCTGTGGAGGCTGCTGGCCTCATCACTTCTGATGGCACATTCATAATGGGGATAAATTACAGACAGCCACAAGAGCACTATCCTCCAAACAGGCAAAGTTATAGTGAGAAAAAACTATTGCTGTTACCAAACTTGGGCTTATTTTTGACATGGGACACCAGACTCCCTGGATAAAATTAGTGCTTAAGTTATAATCTTTTGATTTGAGGAGTGAGAAATGGAAAAGACCTTTGGATCCAGTCTCTTACCACCACAAAGGAGTTCATTAAAATTGCTTTCAAATGCCAAAAAGATGCCTTTCCTAGAAAACTAGAGCGTTTTATCTGACATTATTCATCCCAGGCTTGTAGGAGAGAAAGGTTTCCTAAGAAAGAACTCAGTCCACCAGCAACTCCCACCCCTTGCAGGTCCTGGATATCCCTGCTGAGGGTGGGAAAAGATAGAAGCTGTCCGTCAGAATCATCAAGAGCCTTACTGCTGACAAAATCCTTCTGGGAAACACAAGAGTTTCACTGCAATGTTTTAGGGATAATCAGCAAGTGTTTCAAAAGCTCTAACAGAAGGTGGAACAGGTGGATCCTGGGCCAGAGTAAGCCAAAAAACAGCTCCTGCTCAACTAGATGGTCTGAAAGGTTCCTTCTAGCCCAGACAGTTCTATGATGCTATTATTCACAGAATCATAGAATAGTTTGGGTTGGAAGGGACCTTAAAGATCATGTAGTTTCAACACCCCTGCAATAGGCAGGGACACCTCCCACTAGACCAGGTTGCTCAGTGCCTCATCCAGCCTGGCCTTAAACACCTCCAGAGAGGGGGCATCCACAACCTCTCTGGGTAACCTGTTCCAGTATCTCACCACCCTCAAAGTAAAGAACTTCTTTCTTATATCTAGTCTGAATCTCCCCTCTTCCTATTTACATCCTATCCATCATAAATCCTATTAAAAAGTCCTACCCCAGCCTTTCTGTAAGCCTCCTTCAGGTATTGAGAAGCTACTATAAGGTCCCCCCTGAGCCTTCTCTTCACCAGGCTGCTACTACTTCCATTTGTTACTGAACTTCATCCCACTGACCTGCCCTGTCCTGCCTGGCTTTCTGAATGGTGGACACAAAGCTTTCCATTGCTGATGGCATCTGAAGTAACCAGAGTTGTGGGTCACATAGTGCCAATTGAGGTCTGACTCTGCATCCCTACCACTAACACCATCCCCAGAGCAGCTCCCTGCACCCAGCATCTGCTCTTTTTCTCACTCTCTGGAAAGTGAAATGTGGCTGCATGTTTGTGACTGCTGCACCCTCCCTGAAATCTCAACAGCTCTGCTAGTGTCTGGGCTCCTGAGGGAATAAACAGAGAGGGGAAAGAGAGCCAAAACACCAGGGGAAACAAGAAAGGAGAAGGGGAGCTGCCAAAAAAAGACTGCCTCCTGCTTGTTCAGACAAAGCTTGTCTCACAGCCAAAAGTGGCAGAAAAATGCTGCCCTACAAAAGCAAGAAGGAGAGCAAGAGGTGCCCCTCATGGCTGGCTGGACACAGGGGTCTGTGTGCCAGGGGACTGGGCTGGCTCTAATAAACCAGGCTCCTGGGGAATGGAGGCACCAGCTCATTCCATGCCTGTGGGAGGGTGATTTGCTGCTCACTATCATGAGTGATGGAAAGGGGGAGCAGGGAGTGATACCCAACCTTCTGTCTTCTTAAAATGCCTTTCCTGATGTTAAAGCAGAGAGGGAGCTTTCATAAACAGTCCTTTTTTAAAAGCTTCTGTCTCCATCTTTTCTGGATTAAACTGCACCGTCTGTCTCCAATCTAAATGCTCAGTCAAACGGGCTGCACTGTGTCTGCAGAAGCCCCAAGTGGAGCCTGGGACACTGTCTGGGATTGAAAATACTCTGAAAATCCCATAAGGTTTGGAGCTCTTAAAGCAAAGCCCACCAGAGTTGCTGATAGACATCCCTCTCTCCTTCCTGCAGGCTCTTGGCTCACTGTGGAGCTGGGACATGGAGGAGAATTTGGTGATGGCCCAGTCCTTTGGAGAAGAGGAGAGGAGGAAGGTGGCTGCAAGTCAGGAGACCCAGGCAGAGCTACCAGCTCCATGGCTCTGGATGTGCTGTGTCCTTTCTCCATTTATTGCTGACAGCATGATAAAGGCTTTTGCAACATCAATCATCTTAAAACAATAAAACCCATAAAACAGACCAAACATCTTGCTTCCAAACACATCAGCATTAGTGACTTCAGATCTCTATCGGCTGCAAGCCCAACTTTATTATGATAAAGTGGGCTTTATCAGTCCAATACTCTTAGCAAAAGGCTACTTTAATGGGCTAGAGTTTATTTTCCTGGACTACCACACACAGTCACTGCTGAAGAAAACAGAGAGGGCTTGATTGGACTCAAGAGCATGCAGATATATCTTTGCAACTTTCAAATTGATTTAAAGTTTGCCCATATTTAATGCTCCTGGATGTTTTAATTTCAGAGAAGTTACTCAAGAGGGTTGTGCTTAGGATGTCCAGAGGGAAGTTTTATGTGAGGAACTAAAACACAGAGACAACCCCACCATAACCAGCACAGTGATGTTGATTTGCAAAGACTTAACCAAGTATTACTTGTTTTCAGTGGTTATTACCCTTTTTGTAGCTGGCACCTCAGCATCCAAATCCATAACAAAGCCAGCTCCAAGAGGTCAGTTTTCTTGACAGCAGTTATTAAACAATGCCCTGAATATTTTCCTGTGGCATTATTAATTTTTCTTTCTCTTCTGCCTTTTTTATTTCCTCTGGATGGAAATGTAAAGTTCAATTTCTACAAATATTCATACTAGTAACCTCCTGGCTTCAACACCTTCGTGTTGCTGCCAGTAAATGGACTGATGGACTGAGGATCAGTGAAAAGTGGATACAAAGGGTGTGATCACAGCTCAGGCTAATTCATGTAAAAAAGGCCAATGAATATTCATGACATTTTTGTGGCATTCAGCCATTGCCAGCATTCTATGATACTCTGATTTTTGGACTTCTCCCAACAGCGTTGTAGCCAGTTGTGGGGAAGGAGAAATGCTTCACTCTTCACACAGGAGATATCAACCCTTCAGTGCTAAATTAGGACCGGCAAAATTTGCTCCAAATTCCTTGCAGCACTTAGCACAGCCTGTAAATATCCTGAATATTCAACCCTTTATCCAAGATGTGCCCTCATGTCATCCTTGATGGCTTTAACCCTGCAGTCTCAAAACACAGGGCAAACCCAAACTCTCCAAATAATTTCCAATTTACTGCTAAAAACAAAAAGGAAAATGGGGTGGGCATGGGGTGGGCACTGCCTTTCTCACAAAGATTTTACCTCTTCCAAACCAGTTTGGGTTGATGAGCACCTGGCACAGGGCAGGGAGCCTGAGCTCAGACCTGACCTTTGAGTGCTGCTAAAATGCTGACTACCAATATATTTTCTCTCATCAACAAAAGCTTTAACAAAATCTTTGGGTATTTCTACTTTATTCATGAGACACTTGTTGCCTGAAAAGGAGAAAGACTGTTATAAGAGAGCAGACCTTCTCCTTCTATCAGCTTCAGTTCTGAAATACCATCTCCAAAGAAGCATCTTCACCAAGACAGAGAGTATTTACTTTCTGCAGTGAATGTGACAATAAAATTCACCAAAACACAGCAAAAATTAAATGGTGCATCTGACACTTCATGGCTGCTACACTGCAAGAACACCTTGGGTCCACAAAGCTTTAGCAGAAAAGGCTCTTAAATTCAGTCAGCTTGTGATAATTTTAAGTTCCCTTTCAACAATATGTGATTTCCTTGTGAAATCTGGGTTATAGGAGGTTAATTAATCAGCTACTGCTGCAAGAAAGTGGTTGTGTCCCTGGACACCACCACTTCCACATGCTCCTGCCTGGATTGAGGAACACTGGTTGGGTGTTCCTCAGATAGTGCTTGGTTATAATTATGACATCTCTCATCTGCAGCTTGCTGGGCCTCAGATAGATCCACAAAAGCATTATCATGTTAATTCACATCAACAAAATGTCTGAGAGCAACCCACTGAGCAGAGTTACCTTTGCTCAAGGATGAAGCAAAGAGAGGAGTGGCTCAAGCAGCCTCCAAAAATCTCCCTGATCATTGGCTGGTTTGAAGCTGAGCACAGTGAAGGAGGTGGTACTTTTTTAGGTACAAGGTGCTCATCTGCACATTTATATACTCACAATCTGGTGTGAGAGCAGCAACGACTATCTAAGGATGTTAGCCTGGAGAAGAGAAGGCTCAGGGGGGACCTCATAGTAGCTCGTCAATACCTGAAGGGGCCCTATAGAAAGGATGAGGTAGGACTTTTTAATAGGGTGTGTGATAGCAGGACTAGGAATAATGGATGTAAACTGGAAGAGAGGAGATTCAGGCTGGAGATAATAAAGAAATTCTTTACTGTGAGGGTGGTGAGACACTAGAACAGATTGCCCAGAGAGGCTGTGGGTGTCCCCTCTCTGGAGGTGTTTAAGGGCCAAGCTGGATGAGCCACAGGTGTAGTGGGAGGTGTCCCTGCCTATGGAAGGGGGATGGAACTAAATAATCTTTAAGGTCCCTTCCAACCCAAACCATTCTATGATTCTATGTTAGCAGGAGTTGGAGCCAGGACAATTCCCACCTGAATGCAGCTGGGAAGCACTGACACTTTTTTGGGTGATAATCTGAGCTTTTTGTCCTGCCATCCATTGCTGACATTTTTATTAACCCCTCTCCACTTCACCAAGTGCTTCAGCTTGCCTAAAAATCAATCCAAAACCTATCAGAACCTTTTTCCGTGTCTCCATTGTGGGACGTGATAAACTTGTGCTAGTAAAACTGAAGGCAAATGGCTTCAGTCTGACCTGATGTAGCTCTTCTGGGCTCGGTCTGACTTGGCCAAAGAAAAGACAAACATTCTCTCTGCACACACAAAACAAGACAAAGCTGCAAAAAGTTGTTCGACAGCTTTTTGTCATACAGAGGCACTTTCAGAGTTGTCAGGACATGAAAGAAAGCACTATTAAATAATATTTGACTTGAGTATTATGTCACATGAAGTAAACATCATCTGTTGCCCTGATGGCTTGCTTTGGGTTGGAAAACAACTGCTGCTGCCAAGGCACCCAGGCAACTCTCTACAGCAGGCTCTTGCCCAAGCACTTGAGCAGTTTTTCCAGCTCTGCTCCACAGACAGAGCCCACCTCCTGGCTGTGGACAGACAGATGGACAGACAGACCCCTGAGCAGCCCCAAATCCCATCAGGCTCAGCCAAATGAGCAGAGCTGCATCCTGCTCATTCCTGGATTTGCAGTCCTGGGAAGAGATGCAGACCTCCAGGATTTCCAGTGTCCTGGTTTCCAGCTGAGAGAAAAGACTAACCAGTTGCTCAGGTGGAATCCACAGACCTGCAGGTATGGGAAATGTGATGCTGAGCACACAGATAAAGGTAGAGAGAACGTGCAGAGATTTTGGCTGCGGCAAAGGTCAGGTTTATTCCATGTTATTAGTGGAGAAATGAAAACAGCAGAGGAGCTTCCAAAAATTCACCCTGGAAACTAAATTGCTTTAAGGGAGAGAAGAGATACAGGGGGAAAGAGTCAAAAGCAGAAGGTAACATTGTGCTTAGGGCAGAAATGCATCAAGGAGAAATTAATCCCAACCTGGAAAAAAGAAATCCCCAGAGTGAAGAGCTCACGTAAGGAACAGCCTGAGGCATATACACAACAGAAAAGGTTTTTGTCTCCCCCTAAGGACATCCCCATCAAGGAGACACCAGGAGGTGCAGAGGGGCAGACATGGTCCCCCTCATGTCGGCTCCTTTCTCTCTACAGCATGAAGAGGAGGTGCAGGAGATGCAGCCATAGTCTTCACAGCTACAGGGGCAAACCTTGGAGCAGTCCAGCCCCTGGACAATGTCATGAGCATCATGGTCACCCAAGGAACACAAAGAACATGGCAGATCATGACAGCAACTTCAGTTGAGGACATACAAACTGCACATTCATGGAAAAATTCCAGGAAAGTGCTGCTGGAGTGATTCCACCCCTGGGGAGGTTTTGCACATGTAGACTCATTCCTACATGGAAAAGTTACAGTCTCAAGACATGAGAGAGATCCTTGCACCCCAGGAAACTCCCAGTGCTCAGGAAAGCTGTCAAAGAGTCTGAGAAGAAGCTGAGACAATGGGGTTGGCCTGGGGAATTGCTATGATTTTTACAGCCCTAATTTTGATAGATTACCAAGATTTATTCTGTTTGTTTGTTTAAGGAAAATGTTTTATGGAACCCAAAAATATTTTGCTAACAAAAATAAAAAAGCCACTTACAGAAGGCTTTGTGAGCCACCACACAGACAAATGTTACTGAAGGAAGAGTTTGAATGGGGATTAGAGACAGGGACATTGAATAGCAATAGGCAGCACAACCTTCTAGTGTGGGAAGTCCTTCAGCAGTTGGTTGCCATGAATCAGAATGATGTGAAGGGTGGTATCACAGCACTCTTGCCTTGTCCTGAGACTATTTCTCTCAACATCTGCTCCATGGTCCCAAAAATCAGGGGTAAACTTTGGTCTGACCCATAGGGATGGTCCTAACCTATGTGGAAATTCCTATCACATGCAAGACTCCATTTTGTGGTCAGGTTGGAAACATCTCCTGGAGATACTGGGGCTTTTGCCTTTGGATGAAGTACAAAGGCCTTGTGGTGGTTTACAAATAAATGCCTTAAAGATAAACGCATGGAGTTGTTGTAGGAAAAGACATCCTTGCAGGAAGGGAAGGGAAAGCAAAAGTGAGCTAATCAGGGCAAAGGCAGAACAAATGAGTTCATGGCCAAAAAGCCCCTAAATTCATTGCCATAAAAGATAAAAACTGAATGAGTAATGAGAGCACAGCTCTGTCACAGCAGGAGGAAAACTGGATAAAAATTTAGAGGCCTTTTCACTAAACAAATCTCTCCTACAGGAGGAAAAAGGGGGAAAACATAAGAAATACAATTATCCATCAGCTGCTTAGCCAATTTTCTCTTGCTGTCCTGTATAATAAATGCAATTTAACACTTTGGGAATACAAAGGGAGAATTGTGTATGGGACCTGACAAACACGTGATGAACATTAGTAATGGAAATTCAAGTCTTCCCAGCCAGGAGGACATGCCCTGGGAAGGGGCCACACTGTTACTGATGGGGAAAAGGGAGAGAAGGAAACCAGAAATACAAGCACAGGAAGTCATCAGTAAAGCTGGAGGAACAAAAAAAATTATATATTCTTTTAAATTAGGCCTGTTTTTTCCTTTGTCCTGGTCCAGATGGGACAAGGGGAAGGCTGAGCATTTCTCCTGGCTGTGCTGAAGTAGGGCAGCTTGGTATCCTGGTCCAGAGGGGACTGGGGGAAGGCTGAGCATCAGTCCTAGCTGTGCAGGTTGTTATCCTGGCCCAGATGGCTTTGGGGGAAGGCTGAGCATCTCTTCTAGCCATGAAGAAGTAGAGCATTTCTCCTGGCTGTGCTGAAGTAGGGCAGCTTGGTATCCTGGTCCAGAGGGGACTGTGCAGGTTGTTATCCTGGCCCAGATGGCTTTGGGGGAAGGCTGAGCATCTCTCCTGGCTATGCTGAAGTAGGGCAGGTTGCTATCCTGGTCCAGATGGGACTGGGGGAAGGCTGAGCATCTCCCCTAGCCATGATGAAGTAGGGCAGGTTGGTACCCTGGTCCAAATGGGACTGGGGGAAGGCTGAGCATCTCTCCTAGTCCTGATGAAGTAGGGCAGGTTGGTACCCTGGTCCAGATGGAACTGGGGGAAGGCTGAGCATCAGTCCTGGCTGTGCTGAAGTATGACAGGTTGGTATCAAATGGCACTCCAGAATGGCTGTCCCAGCTGAGGACAGCCTCTAGGGGTGCCCAGCCTGCCTTTCCAGCAGACCCTGCACAAGGACAGCTTCACATCTGCACTCTTGGATTGTTTTCTTGGAAATGACGTTTTTAGGGACAATGAGAAGCAAGTGGCTGTAACTGCAGCTGAGATGGAGCACAAAGGATGGTGGCCAAGCCAAGGCCAGGGCTGTGTGTCATTGTCATCTCCACTAATACGTCCCTGGATAACTAGAGTGTGGATCTGTTACAGCTGGGCTGCCCCAGCAGCACCCAGCCCTGTTGACTGCTAGGAGACAGTCTAAAATTAGGGAGAAAACCACACTCCTGAAGATGCCCTTCCCCACTCATCCATTTGCACAGCCTCCCCTGCACCCTAAATGGTCTCCCCATGTTTATTTTATATAGCACTAGTCAATGGTTACAGTTGTCAGACACTTTCCATGAGAAGACACTGGTTTTACAATTGCCGTGGCCAAAATTCAACTATTGGGGCTTGAATTTTCCAAGCGAGCATCTGCTTCAGTCTAAATTTTGGGGGGAGGAGAGGGAGAACATCTTTTGAAATACATCTCGTGTTTCACAGAATGAGCTCATGAAAAACAAGGTTGTTTTGTCTAGGTTTAAGGGGAAAAAAAAGAAAGAATCTTCACCGTTTTGCAGAGAAACACTAATATTTCCATAGAATAGAGTGAAATATTAAAGACTGCAGGGGGAGAGAGAAGTTTGCAAGTGCAAACTTCTTATTTCCTTATTAGGAGGAAAGCATCAATGCTGGAGAGGCAGAGCAGGGGCAAGGACATTTTCCACATCACTCCAAATAGAGATCTGTCATCAGATAAACTTCCTCCCAGGACAACAGAAAGGCTTACAGAAAGGCTGGGGTAGGACTTTTGAACAGGGTCCAGGATGGCAGGACTAGGAGTAATGGATACAAATTGAAAGAGGGGAGATTTAGGCTGAAGATAGAAAGTTCTTTACTGTGAGGGTGGTGAGACACTGGAAGAGGTTGCCCAGCGAGGTTGTGGATACCCCCTTCCTGCAGGTGTTTAAGAATGAGGCATTGAGCAAACTGATCTAGTGGGAGGTGTCCCTGTCTATGCCAGGGGTGTTGGAACTAGATTGTCGTTAAAGTCCCTTCCACCCCAAATCCTTCTATGATTCTATGACAAACTCAGTACCCTACTGGGTTCTTGGAACATGTCCTCCTTGGAGAAATCACCAGATCCTTGCTGGATGGAGCAATTCCATGTGTCTACACATACATCTGTGAGCCTCTTCCTGCTGATGCTTGGCTTGAGCTTGGGTTTTTTTACAGGGCAAATGCAACGTGGTCATGTCTGGAGAGCACAGCAGAGGTAATTTCAGGCAGGCTAGCTCAAGATGCAGCTGTGATTACATCATTCATTAATTTGTGGTAGAGACAAGTGTCCCATAAGTCAAGAGCAAGAGAGATTTCTAGTGCTTTGACGCTGGAGATTAAACAGAAATAAACACGAGTATCAGTAAAAGTGACTACAAAATACCAGAAAGGATAAGTGGTTAAGAACAGATAAAAATCAGTTATGTCAGAGTCTGTAACAGGGCTACAGCTGGAAGGAGGAGAAGAGAATATAGAGACTGTGACAAATCAACAAGTTCTTCACTGTTTATCAATAAAGGATGTATTTAAAAGAATAAAGAGCATTTTTAGAGAGGGGAGATGTGTGCAGGAGTATAGTTGTATATAGTCCATTAAGCTGTATTTTAGACTTGCCTGTGTTGAAAAATGGCCCTGAGGTGCCCAGTACCAGTGTGTGTTGTTAAACCTAATGGATTAGTTAATAACTTATCATCCAAAGCACTCTTAAAGGGAAGATGATATTTCAGCTATGCTCAGTAGCTGCCTTCCAGGCACACATGTATCAGCAGTATGAAATCCTGCTGCTTTCTAAATGTTTTGGGGAAAAGTACACAAAAAAGGCCCATAAACATGGACAGTAGCATTAGATGCATTCTTCTGAATCTTTATAGCTTATTTGGGAACAGTTGCAGGTGGGATCTTACCATACACTCCACAAGGGAGGAAATCCTGCACAAAGCAACATCAAAACCTTCATTTGCCCTTTGGGATGGAGCATTCAAGGTGTATCCCAGTCCCTTTAGTAGTCTCTGGGGACTCTTCCCTGCCCTGTGGCCAGCAGACCTGCTGACTACAACTCCCCTGCCCCAACCTGCTTTGTTTCCCTCCAACTACTTTTTTGCCTTTTTAAGATGAGAATTTTTGGATAAATTTAAAAATGACTCCACTGTTGTCTGCATCAGTGCTGAGAGCTACCATACCCCCATATGATAAGCATCAAACTGAGGATGTCACACAGCTGTTTCAGTAATGCAGACAAGAAAATTAAGAGTTTTGAAGACAATGAGTAACTAAATAAAATAACTTTAAAATATCTATTAATCTTAAACCAAAAGGAAAAAAGAAAATCAGGAAAACACCTCTCCTCCTATGAAAAACACCTTTCCCCTATGAAAAACTTCAATTAAAGTCCAATTTTTCATTATTTTAAATAAGAAAACCTGCTCCACTTTGGGGTTACACATGCTTCTTTTTTAAAGACTCTTCTCTTTTCATAATTTCCCTTTAATGCTGGCCTAAAATATGCTTTGATCTGAAGGATGACAAAACAAAGTGTGAGGATTTTCAGAAAGCCTGTGTAGAGAAATTAATGATTCAAAAAAGTTTAACCCCAGTTCATGAGAGCTCCAGACCTTCCAAAAGTGTATTTTGAAAATAAATGTGTTCTTCCTCTCAATGATTCACCTCCCCCTCTGGGCATGTTACGTGTAACATAATGAGAACAAGATTCAGAGAAGGTGCTCAGGTACATGGCTGCAGGCACTCTTTGGGTCTACCTTGTGTCTGTAGGACAAGTTCTTGCTGAAGGCCACTGGTGGCACAGGAACTTGTAGAGTGATTCTATAAGTCATTGCCAGGCTTGACATCCTGCAGCAACTTGCCCTGACTGAGACAGCAGGAACACGTGCTTAAAAAAATCTCCAGGATTATGCAAAATTCATAAATGCACATTGGCCTGAGGAGTTTCACTGAACAAATTGGGCACGTTCACATGACTGAACTTCAGCAGGTTTTTTCCTGATTGTAAAAGAAATGCCAAGAAATACCTGAGAGGAAGAGCTCCACTGCTTGCCATACCACGGGATTCTCAGTAAGGATGGGGTTGGAGGGAGGATAAGGATGATTCTCTGGGTTGTTTTCTGAGAATATTTTTAAAATATGGCCAGCACGTGGAAAAAAAAATTGGGAGCAGCTTTCATGAAAAAGGTTTTGTTCTATCTGTTGGAGCAAAGATATTTATGGTGTCTGCTGTGTCATTCCAGATTTGCCATGGGCCATTAAATACCCACCTGGATATTGCATCATTTAACTACTGGAATGCGTAAGCATTTCTGCTGCTTGTGAAAGAGCAACTATTAGCTGTGTAGGGTATAAGTGCTGAGCTATTCTTTGACAAATAAATCAGAAAGCAGGGCAGATAATACAACTGTGTTTGACTGTGGGAGACTGACAGTTATGTGTATTTATTTTTTTTAACTGATCATGACAAGAATGTAAGGGCTGTATATATTACTTCTGGCTTTCCCCTCGAGTTTGTTAATCTTCTGTGGGTGTCGGCAGCATTTTGGGAATCACACCTCAAACCAGACCCTGCTCAAACACCCTCAGAAAGCAGCCCCTGTCCTGGTAGCCTCATGCACAGGCAGGCACTTGGTATGGACAAAAAAATAATAGCCCATCTCACTTTGAAAACGTGCTCCAAGCTTTGTGATTCTTAAAGTTGAAAGCCATCACCTGGTCAAGGCAGCTCCAACCTGTCAAGATCTGGAACAGGATTCTAAAACCACATCTCATCTCAAATTTGGCTTTTGTGCATGAAACATCCAGACAAAATCCCAACTTTTTGACAACCACAAGATGTCCAGCCTTTTGAGGTGCTTGCAGACTTGTCTCTCACACTGACTGGTCAAGCTGCTTCATGCTTGTGTTTGAGAACCTTCCACCTCTCCTGAATGCATGTGGTGATACATGTTGTCTTCCAAGGGGGACTTCAAGCAACCATCTACATTAGTACAAACACCAGGACAATATTTAAAGTGTTGGTCAAGACTTAATCACACAAGGCACTAAATTGGCTATTTTCTTGAGAGAAATCTTCTCATGACTACATTGCTCTACACCCTCACAACCCCAGGGTTACTGATGAAAGAGGAGTATCTGGCAAATACAAGGGGTCTACAATGGATATATTTCTTTTCAGTCTTCAGTAGGGATACTGGAAAGGAACCTAAACCCTCTCTGAAGTCAAAATGTAGTTGCAGTACAGTTAGGAAAACAAAGTGTTTTCAGTGGGAGGGATTTCACCAGGCTGGGGAGCAGATGGGGTGCAGATTTAGGGGATGGTTCTCCTGGGGCAGCCTGTGGCCAAGCACTCTGCTGGAGGGCCAGCAGCTCCACGGCCTTTGGCCACAGTGCACGTCATCTCCCAGAGTCCCCAGGGGATGTGGATATTGGGAATATGTCAACAAGGTCAGAAAATCTGGCAGGTCTCTGCCCAGATGACATCAGCTTTGGAAGAACTTCGTAGAGCTCAAAATCCTGCTGGGGAGAAAGCAAAAAATGTCTGCAGATCAGGAAACACAAGGGAAGAAGAAACTCTTTCTGGAGTTTTCTGGTTGCTCTGCAAGTCACTCTGTCAGCCCAGGCCCCCATCACACACCCATTTCATTCCTCCTGGTTGCCATCAGAGTGGCAGCAACAGCTGCAGGTTGATGCCAAGTAGGATGCTGCTCCCTCTCAGAGTTCCAGAAGGTTTCCTTTTGGAATTTCAAGGGATTGGACCCTAAATCTGCTGTGTTTCTTTCAATAAGCCGCTCATGCTGGGGGCCCCCACCCTACTCCTCTGATAGCAGCAGCAGCAGTGAGCAGGCAGAGGAAGGAAACTCAGAGAGATCAAGTTCCCTTGCAGAACAATTTTATCAGCAATTTCAAAGCTGCTCTACCCTTCCCACACCCAGAAGAGGCAGGTGCTCACAGTTGACTGTAAAGCACAAGAGAAGTGTGAAACAACTCTCCCAGTACTGAGCCACATGGGTAGAAAATCTCCCTCCAGGACAAGGACATTTCAAATAAATCCATCCTCAAGGCACACTCTAGGTTTAGGAAAAAGCTGGTGCTGTGAAGCTGAGCCTAGGAGCTCTATGGCACACTTCGTTGGAGGGAGAGAAATTGTTTTCCTTGGCATTTCCCAATCTTTTTGCCTCAGCTGCAGACAAGAGGGAAGCAAAACACACGTGTGGTCCCCAGGATGGTGGTGAGGTGAGGAGAGGGAGGGTTTGCAGCCTGGGGTTGGTGTTGGGATGTCGTGGTGCTCTGGAGAGTCTCTCCAGTGCCACCCAGCATGAAACCAGCTGCTCACTGTGATCAGCCAGAGAATGGAGCACCAAGACCCTCTTTTAAATACAGGTACTGCAACACACAGAGGAGGAAAACCTTAATAAATTGAGCAATCAGGCAAAACACAGGCAAAAAACATCACCAAATAGTAAAATGATGCAACAAAAAGCCCACTGTAAGAGAAGTATTGTCTAACTACTGCTTTGCCCACTTGGAGTATATTGCCTGACCTTGTCCAACAACCATTAAAGCCCACAGGGTGCTTAAAATTGGTTATTCCTTTAATTTAAATTCAGCAAGACTCCAGACAGCTATTCATTACAGAGAAAGACAGAACATTGGCAGCAGGACCCATTGCAGAGCAACCTGTTCTGGGAGCTAAACTTCAGCATAAAGCAACAGGTAAAAGTCAGGCTGATATTTGCTTTGCTTATTTTTCCCAGAGCAGGATCTGACTAGTAACAGCTGCCTACTTTATGGCTGTCTCTTTTTATTACTTCACTCCTCCCCACCTCAAAAATAATAAAAAAAAAAAAAGAAGAAAAAAAAAAAGAATGGCTAAAATTTATGGCTATAAGAAACCGATTACTGTTGGCAAGTGAACTGAAGGGATCAATTGTTCCATACGGCAAAAGCCAAAGAACTCAAGGCTCTATTCACAAGAAAAGACTGATGTGCTAAAGGGCATGGAAATGCCACTTTTATTGTGTGGTGGAGAATTTTCACATTTGAATCCAAATTCCATAGGAAAGCGTGGTATGCCAGAGAGCCAGCTACAAGGGCTGGCCAGACGGCGTGTGTGAGCAGGGAGCATGTGCACAGGGAAAGCATAATACTCTGAGCACAAAGGTTCTGTGTTCGTGTCCTGCCAGCACAATTCAGGCTTTCACACAGACAGGGAATTATGTGCAAAATGCCTGGAAGTCAGCACCAAACGTGCTCCATTAAGGGGCAAAGCCAGAGTAATGTTCGCCCCTTTCTCACCCAAGCACGGACTATTAGGTTGGTTGCTGGTGGGGATGCAAGACAACTTGGTCAGACTCATGGGGCATCTTCAGATGTTTGGGGAAAAGAAGCAGCTGTGCTGGGAGATGGAGAAGGGGGTTTTGTTTCATGATTTACTGGAGGTTTGAGGGTGTCACAGCACAGGAATGAACAGTGGGGGACATCAGTGTGACCTGGAGGTGTTTAAGGCCAGGCTGAACAAGGCACTGGAGCAACCTGGTCTAGTGAGAGGCGTCCCTGCCCATGGCAGGGAGGTTGGAACTAGATGATCTTTAAGGTCCCTTCCACCCAAACCATTCTATGGGATTCTCTGTTTTGAGGGTGGGAGAATGAAACCCTGGTGTTTCTGTGCTTCAGAAGGAGCAGAGATTCCTGAGAAGAACCATGTGAGTGGGGTCCTGGATTAGGGAAAAGCATGAGCATCATTTATGGCACGTTGGGAGAACTCACAAGAGGTGAAGAAATACAAGACCTTTGGCTTCAGGTTAGACACACAAAATGTTTTTGTATTTGTACAGTGGGGAGTGCTGATGGATCCAAAGAAGATCATTCAAGCCATATTTTTGACCTGGAAGCAAAAGCAGCTCTCAATGGGGAAGTGGAGGGTTTGGGGCATGGCACTGCCTCACCAGCAGGCCTTGGCCATCTCAGCTTCATATGCCATGCCTGCTAGGGTGCTGTCCCCAAAGGCTCTCCGTGCTGGGTGCCACACAGAAAGCAGGAACAGATGACACCTGCTCAAGACAGCTATTAATTATCAGTTGATCTGGTGCTTTCCAAGAGACAGCTGCAAAAGAGCAGAGAGGCAGATAGGAATTTTGCTTTACAGTTTTTCCAGCAGAAAATGGGACCAAATTTAACAAGATTTTCAATGACAGCTAGGTACCTCAGATCCCAGAAGGTTTGGGAGTTAATTAGGAAAAAATCCAACAAATTTTCAGAGCAGCCAAGCACAAAATCTTCTAAAGCAAATTCTCATAAGGCCCCATGCTCCACTCTGGTGTCCAGTTCTGGAGCCCTCAACATAAGAAGGACATTGAGCTGTTGGAGCAGGTCCAGAGGAGGGCCATGAAGAAGGTCAAAGGGCTGGAGCAGCTTCCTTCTGAGGACAGGCTGAAGGAGTTGGGGTTGTTCAGCCTGGAGAAGAGAAAGCTCAGGGTGGACCTCATAGTGGCTTATCAATATCTGGAGGGGGCTACAGAAAGGCAGGGGCAGGACTTTTTAATAGGGTCCAGGATGGCAAATTGGAAGAGGGGAGATTCAGGCTATGAGAAAAAAGTTCTCTTCTGGGAGGGTGGTGAGACACTGGAACAGGTTGCCCAGAGAGATTGTAGATACCCCCTCTCTTGAAGTGTTTAAGGGCAGGCTGGACAAAGCACTGAAAAACCTGGTCTAATGGGAGGTGTCCCATGGTAGAGGGGTTGGAACTAGATGATCTTTAAGGTCCCTTCCAACCCAAACCATTCTATGATTCTACAAATGCCAGCATCGAGATTTCCCAGGTTTTGTTTTGGGATGCTCTGCCTGCATCTGAAACTCAGGACACACAGATGTTTACACATTTAGAAGAAGGCTCAGGGCTAAATTTGGGCAAAGTTTTGTGATCTGGAGGAGCAGGGTGGGGGAAAAGCACAAGGGGAATGAGTTCAGCCTGTGCTAAGTGCAGTCCCAAGGATTGGTGTGAGCAGCAGAGCTCCCATCTGGGGCCGAGGTGGTGGGAGCGGGCGGAGGGGCTGTGTCTCTGGCCGGCTGACAGCACAGATGTACCGTGGCTTAGCCTGTGACTAATTTTAACAAGCTGCTTGCACAGTTACAAAAGGCAGATCTGTTGGCATTTTTACTTTCAACCACCTGGTCTTGACAAACATTTTTCTGCAAATAGAACATATGTCATGAGGCCGGACTCGGGAGAAAGGCAAGGCAAAGAGGAGTTTAGATCCCCAGGATGGAGGCAATGGGCTGGAAGTGGTCCTGGCTAGGATGTCCCACCAAAAAGCATGGGTCAGTGGCACCAACACCAGTCAGTGAGCAAGGAAACATTCATTGCAGACATGAAATTTTCGTAGGACAAATGATGCAGTTGGACAGGTCTATAGAATCATAGAATGCTCTGGGTTGGAAGGGACCTTAAAGATCATCTAGTTCCAATCCCCCTGCCATGGGCAGGGACACCTCCCACTAGACCAGGTTGCTCAATACCTTATCCAGCCTGACCTTAAACACCTCCAGAAAGGGGGAATCCACAACCTCTCTGGGCAACCTGTTCCAGTGTCTCACCACCCTCACCATAAAGAATTTCTTTCTTATATCCAGCCTAAATCTACCATCTTACAATTCACATCCCTTATCCCTAGTCCTGCCATCACATATCCTATTAAAACTTCCTATAGCTCATGATGGACACAGTGCCTTCTCCAGGCTTGGGATGGAGAAGAAAAACCTGCAGTGACATGAGAATTGCACAGATTCCTGTCCTTCCTGTCCTCTTAAATGCCTAAATGAGAGAAACATCTTGCGAGGGGAAACTGCCCAGAAGATGACCCAGGCTTGACTTTTGAAAGGAACACATTGAACATTTTTCATCAAAGTTTTCTGTTTTAAAATAGGTTCCTGTGTCTTATAGCCAGCAGGGGAGGACAGAGATGTGGTGCTGGGCTCCCTTGGGCAAGACTGCTCTTGCTCTGTGAGATACAGAGCAAGCTCCTCTGGGGGACCTAAGCCCTCAGTACTGACTGTCATAGCTCCCCTTTCCTCATCCCACAGTAACATCCACCATGGAGGAAGGACTGGCATAAGTTAGTGTTCAAAATTAAGATAGACAAATGCAAACAACATGACTAAGCACAGAGATAACAAAGGAGTTATGAAGGCAGCTTCCACCCCTTGACATCTTCACTGGCAGGCCATTTTGGAATAAGAATTATTGGGCTCATTGCCAGGGTGACTGGGTAAATCCCATGATTCATGAAATGTAAACTTCCAGTTGTTGATCTTGTGATACTCTCTGCCCTTAAAACTAATCCAGCTGTTCACAGAAGTTTCTTCTGGTTTCCTGGAGTTTGGCACAATGAGGGAGATGAAGTGCAGGAAAATACAGGAATAAAATGTCAATCAGGTGGGGCCAAAATCTTGCCTCTACTAATTCATAGGTGTCTGTTTGCAGATGGGGATGGTGAGGGGCTGATGAAAAGCTGTTCTTTGATCAGGTGAGGGAAGGGAGAACACCACCAAGGAGTGCAGACATGATCACATTGAAATCACATTTTCTGCCTCTTAGGAGCCTGAAGCTGGTTCTTCTCACTGCATCTAGAATTAATTCACTTTGTATTGGGCAAGGAGGAGTGGGACAGCTCTGGAAATCATAGAATCATAGAATGGTTTGGGTTGGAAGGGACCTTAAAAATCATCTAGTTCCAACCGCCCTGCCATGGGCAGGGACAACTCTCACCACACCAGGTTGCTCAATGCCTCATCCAGCCTGGCCTTAAACACCTCCAGGGACTGAGGGGGCATCCACAACATCTCTGGGCAACTAGTATCTCACCACCCTAATAGTAAAGAACTTCTTTCTTCTCTCCAGCCTAGATCTGCAGACCCATTCTCCCATTAAAACGTGCCCTGGCTTGCAAAGCTGAGCTGATTGCATCAGCTTGTTTTTGGGCTGTATTAGAGCTGTTTTCAAACCTCAGAATAAACCAAAAAGTTAAAAACAAGCAAACAAAAATCCAAGAGCTGATGCATCAGCTCAGCTGAAACTCTGGGTGTTTCATATTTTTACTGCAGTGTTTCATATTTTTGCAGCGTTTCATATTTTTACAATGTTTCATATCTTTACTGCAGCATTACCAAAATGGGTCTCCACTGACCTGTTAGAAGAAGCTCAGAGTCCAAACCACACCATTCAGACCATCTGCACAAAGCCTCACCCCCACGAAGGGTCAATCAGGAATTTCAATAGTTGGTAAAACACACACTTTGAGTTGCCTGCACAACATATAGGCTCTTCTCAGCTTGCTTTAAATTAGTCATGGGACAGCAGGGAGGAATGAGAAGGATTTGAAAAGATGGAGATTTAGGAACAAATGATAATTTATGTCTTCCAGAAAAATGCAAGTCTAACCTTGCCCGTTCTGGCCCTTCAGCACTCCTGATGGGAACAGGATATGTGTTTAGCATATCTCCAAGGTATTCTCACATGAACATGACAACCGGGTGCCTACTGTGAGGACAGCTATAACAAATCACCCACATTCTTTTCAAGCCAACGCTGCAATTGTTCTTCTCCTCGGATCATCTGGCTTCAGTGTGGGCTTCCTTCAATTTCTAACACGGAAAGTATTTCCAATAGTTGACAGATGTCTTTCCTCGCTTTACACTCCTTCCTTACCCTCTTCAGTGTCAGCCCTACAGGAAATACCGAGTTAATTGGCAAGATTAGGGAAGGTCTCCTACAGCCATCAGAGGAGAAAGTGTTAGCAGACAGAATGCAGTAAAGAGAGAATATTTTTTTTTTACATTTTATTTCAGGATTAAACTTTAAATATTAACAGATTAAGGAAGGGCACTAAAATTATGTTGGGTGTTTGTTATCACTCAGCACAAAGTAAAGTGAACTCACTCTCATAATAATTTTTAACTAGTAGTTTAATTCATTGCCCAAGTATAGGAGATATTGCCCAAGATGCAAACATTTGTAAACACTTCACTAGAAATAGTGTTTGATCCTGCCATGCAATACTGCATGCAATACTGCCATGCAATACTGTACTGCAGATCACTGCTGCATCCCACACAGACCTCATGTTCCTTACCTATTAATTTCTCTCCTGGTGTAGATGTTATGTTTATTCTCATCAGCAAAAAAAACAAACATCAAAAGAAGCACAGAGTGAAATTTCTGGATCTTGTAGATACCAAAAATTTTTATGAAATTACATCTCATGAGCAAGGAGGAAGGAGGAAGGGTTTGGTGCCAAGATTTTTCAAGGACAGGAAGCCCTCCCAAAAGATCCAGGTGTGAGATCCAGGTTTTCACAACTCCCTCCTCTCCCCCATTTCATAGACAAAATTAATATCCTAGGACTTGTACCAGTTTGATCTAAACTCTGATCTGCTCTCAAGGCTGCATTAAAGTGTTAATTGTCAGTTGCTCCAAAGAGTTTTCTTTCTGAAAGGATGCAAAACACACCCTGTCCTAATTATTTTCCTAAACATACTGGAGCCATCTAAGCTGTTTGGACAGCAGGAGCCTACAGTTGTAATGGAGATATCTAAGCATCACTGAGCTAAATATATTACTCCTTTGGTAGTGCTGCTCCTGCAGTAAGACAAGCACCATCCTCCTCAAAGAGAGATTTGTAATCAGAGGGAGAGAGAGGAAAATGGACACTTCTATCCTGCAGAGACCAGCTGCAAAATCCCTGCAGGAGGAAAGCTTGCTGAGGGAAAAAGGTCTGCATGAGTGATGCTGAACATACAGGACTTGGCTCTTTAGGTTCAGTGTGGGAGGACATGGAGACCAGACTCTGGAATATGGATGTTTTTAGAGATAATAAATAAAAAGTGAAGGTTTTGTGCTTAGACCTAGATGAGGAAGCAGAGACAATTAGCAGAGATATGGTAATTGAAGGTAGAAGGCAGTGACAGTGACTGCAGGGCTCTACAGTATCATGGCAGGAAATAGCTGCACTAAGGTGCAGGCCTCCAAGCTGTTACCACCATTATGACTGGTGGGGATAATTTGAGATAATTTTCAAGATCGGTATTATTTGTGTCATGCCAGTCAGCATTTATCCTGCAGGTCAAAACTCAGCACCCATTTAAAAGACATTTCAAAGCATTACCTGCTCAGGCATCTGGAAGTGCTTAGGCATGGGAACCTGTTTGCTATTTCTGCTGCTTTAACTGTTCCCATGTTGGAGTGTGGTGGAAAGTTGGGTGATAGCAAAGAAAATAGTGAAGTTCAAAACCCAGTGACTTTCCCAAGGCAATGGGACATTAAAAGTCCACTGGTAGCTTTGTCTGCTCTTAGGTCTCTCCTTCACTCATGCCTTGAGAGTGCTGGAGAGCGCGTAACAGTGCAAGGGAAGGAAAATGAAGAGCAGCCATGACTTCAGATGAGGAGGCACTCCGATGACATCAGGATACAGACTGCCAAAATATGATGGAGAACAGCAGCATCCAGAGGGGAATCAGCAGGGAACAAGGCCTTAATGAAGGATGCCTCAGTCAAGGACACCGAACAGATGGGATCCAGTGAGAAGGATCTTCTGCCAAGAGCTATAAAGCCTGAAGAAAGCCCATGAGAGCTACGATGAAGGGCTGCAAGAATGCTTTGTTAGTCCTGCAAGGCCTTCAAGTCACAGCAAAACTGCCCATGGCACATCCTGGGTAATTTTGCCTCACAGTTCAACACAGTTTTGTGTTACTGGGCAATACCTCCACGTGGTGGCTGGCAGAAGGAAAGAGATAAATTACAGCAGAAGGCCCATGATGTGTAAAACAGCCGCGTGCGAGAGGCAGGACTATCACCTTACACAAACAAAGTGATAGCAATCAAAGTGCAGGGCTGATAGAGGCAAAGCTGGACATGCTGGAAGGTGCTCTCATCACTGCACAGGGCAAGAAGGGACTGATAACATTAAAGCAGAAGGGATGGGGAAGGTATCAGCTGTCAGCCCCAGACAGGAAGGGTGAACAACAGTGAAACTCCATCATGGAGAGTGATACAGAGATAAGCGGGGATGTGTCACCCTGCTACAGGACACTCCATCCCTGGAGGATGCAGGGCAAAGAGGAGTTCAGAGAAGCTGAGCAAACTCCAAGGTGAGAAAACAGTTCTCCTCTGAAGAGCCAGTAAAAGTTACCTTAAAAGGAAAGAAAAAAGGAAGGTGCAAAGGAATCTACTTTCTATTATTTAAAGAGAGCTGATGAGTAATGGATGCGATTTGGAAGAGAGGAGATTTAGGCTGGATCTCAAAAAGAAGTTCTTCACTGTGAGGGTAGTGAGACACGGGAACAGGATGCCCAGAGAGGTTGTGGATGCCCTCTTAGTCCCTGGAGGTGTTTAAGGCCAGGCTGGATGAGTCATTGAGCAACCTGGTGCAGTGGGAGGTGTCCCTGCTCATGGCAGTGGAGTTGGAACTAGATGATGTTTAAGGTCCCTTCCAACCCAAACCATCTATATACTGCTCTATATATTTTTCAAGATGAAGCATGTGTGCCCAGCCCAGGGCCTGGGTGGTGATTCAGTGTGTATACATATGCACTGCACTTCCTGTTGTCTCCTGGAGCTAGTGGGGGCATTAGTTTCAGTAATCATGACATGACATAGTTTGGGTTGGAAGGGACCTTAAAGATCATCGAGATCCAACCCCCTGCCATAAGCCGGGGCACCTCCCCCTAGATCAGGCTGCTCAGTGTGTTGTCCAGCCTAGTCTTGAACACCTCCAGAAAGGGGGCATCCACTCCATCTCCCAGTGGTGAAGTTCTATGAAACTGCCTTTTGCTGGACTTCTTCTGTTAGTTCTGGAGTCTCAGGAGTCATAGAATGGTTTGGATTGGAAGGGACCTTAAAGATCATCTAGTTCCAACCCCCCTGCCATGGGCAGAGAAAACTCCCACTACACCAGGTTGCTCAATGCCTCATCCAGCCCGGCCTTAAACACTTCCAGGGAGGGGATTTCATAACAGCTACAGGGCAACCTGTTCCAGTGTCTCACCACCCTCACAGGAAAGAACTTCTTTCTTCTGAAAAACCTTATGACCTTTCCCAGCAGCAGGATTGGTCCCCCATGGCAGAGGCAGCAGATGTGGCAGCACCCAGTACCATGGTTCAGTGCTGCCTCAGTGACACACGTGTGGCAACGTGAGGACAGACACCTGCCAGTTCCCAAAGCCAACAAATTCCTGAGCCAGAGGCAGGAAAACAAACAAATACAACAATGACTTGCCCCAACAGCAACTTGGGGCAGGAGTCTCAGCTTGTCTGAATTATCAATAAATTGTTCTTTGGAAGAACATGAGGTTTGTCTGCACTGAGAACACCCACACAAACATTTAGGCAATGCATTTTGATTCAGCTTTGGAGTTATAAAAATTATAAATTATAATTTTTAAAGAAAAATTATAAATTATAAAAATTTGCCCTGTCACCATCCCTAGGTTTGCAATGCTCCCCTGACAGCCTGCACTGCTCTGTATGCCCCAATGTCCCCATGGGATCCACCATTCATGGTACCCATCATCCCATGAGCAGAAGATTTTGCAGTCTGTGAATGGATGCAGAGTGCAGCCACAGAGCAGGAAATTTTTCACCAGCCTGACCTCTACATCATGCCATCAAATTAAAAAACCTCTTCCATTTTCACTTTTAATGCACAATCACATAATTCAAATTTCAAGCAAAAGCCTCTACTTTCTAGTTTTGCTCCCCTAAAGCACTCCACAGGATAGATTTTTCTTTACCAGGTCAGTTCTTTTGCTCATACTCTGCCAAGGCTTATACTCAAATCTCACTTTCCCTTTGAATCTCATTTTGCAATTACCATTGTTATCTACTTTTTTTTTTTCCCCAATAGAAAGGAATGCCCCTTGGTCTTTAAATCACCTCAGATTTGTGACCTGACTTTAAATGCATTCAGCTGAAAGCCATTAGCAATTATTCAATTGCCTTTGCTGTAAAATGGCTTAAATTACTCAACTTTAGTCCCTTATTTAAAGAAAAAATATCAATTAAACCTTCAGGCTGAGGGAACTTTAGAGGCATTTAACAGTATTTTGGTTCTGAATTTTTCCCCTTCAAGCAGAAGCTTTATTCAGAGCACGACTTTCCTACCCTTTGACATGACAATGGGTCCAAGTGTGCCATGGACCTGAGATGATGCTGGGTCCAGCTTGGTTGAGCTGACAGCTTCAGGGCACATAAATCTGGGTCCATGACACGTGCCTTACCATGGATATGAGTAACCTCCCACTGTACAAAACTCCTTCAGCTCAGTCATGCAGCAAGAGCCTTATCTAACTCCACTGCACTGTTTGTCTTGATGCTGTTGACAGCATGGTTTTATGGAATGAAAATAAGAATGAAATAACAAACAATAAAAAACCAAACAAGAAACAAACAAAAAGAAATAATAAGGAAATAATGAGAAATAATACTGAGAAAAAAAAATAAGAAAAAGGAGTCAAATTACATCCTCTCCACAGTTTTTTGACAGTGAATAGGGCTCAATTTTCTTCCCCTTTTCTCTGAATTTGAATCTTCTTCAGGGACTGGGATGTTGAAACACTCAGGTCCTAGCCATTAAAATCATGGGTCTGGGATCAAGAACACTTTGTACAATGCCACTGGGACCACACACAATGGGACATGGACCATGAGCACCTTGTACAATGGCGCTGTGACCATGGACACATTGTACAATGGGATTGGGACCATGTACGATGGCACTGGGACCACACACAATGGGACAGGGACCATGGACACCTTGTACAATGTCACTACGACCATGCACAATGGGACTGGGACCATGGAGACCTTGTACAACGGCCCTGGTCTAGTAGGAGGTGTCCCTGCCCATAGCAGGGGGGTTGGAACTAGATGATCTTTAAGGTCCCTTCCAACCCAAAGCATTCTATGATCCATGTAGCACAACCATTTGGCACCAGTCACAAGAAAGAGTAGGTGTGATTTTAATGCAATCAGTTTGATTTTAGGAATTCAATATTTAACATCCTTGAGAAGCTGAGCTGTGTTTTGCCTCTACAATCCATAGGAACAGATATAAAAATTTGCAAAAAGAGGGAGCATTCCTTAAATACTTGGAAACAGACTCTTCCCCTCAGTGGAGGATGCACCATTCCTGCCACCTCCATCCTGTGAGGCTTTGCAAGAGGAGGAGCTGATGAAAGCCTACAGCCAAGCATCACTGGGACTTGTCTTCCACCCTGTTGCTACTGAAGGGCACCAGGTCATCACCAAATGCTCCTGCTTGTTGAGTGTGATGAGGCACGGACTGACCTAGGGACCACAGCATGTGTCTGGGACATGCTGATGATAGAGACATCCTGGCATAAATTCAACCTTCAGGGCATCTGGGGCTGGGTACAACGGCTCAGTGAAGCCAGTAGGCAACACAGGGTGGGGATACAACTCCCTACATATGGTTTTGGGCCACAAACACCTTGTTTTAAAGAGCTGGTTTGAAATTATGTTACTGAGATAGTAACTTCCCATTCATCATCAAAGCAGCCTGAGGGCAGAAACAGACAGAACCCTGACACGAGGCTGGTGATAAATCTCTTTTAAAATGGAAGAAGAGGTATGATGACATGATCAACACCATGAGAAGTACCATGCAGAGAGACACTTGGCTCACAAGCAACTACCTTCAAATTTGGTGCCAAATCCAGATGTGGCTTCTAAGAAGCACTAATGAAAAGACATTGAATGTTCAGAATGAGGGAACAAAATTTTGCAAATGCACAAACCTCTCCCCGTCCCCTCCTGGCAAGTCCATCTCAGTTATTTTCTTAAAAGTGCTTTCTGGGGTTGAGAGCTCCTGCTGCAGAGGAGGCCATCATGAATCCCTGCACTGCAGTGGTGGTTTGGCAGCTTTATGATGTTTTACATCACTTTTGCAAAGAGCACCATAGCTATAAAATTTGTAGTTTTCCTAAACCCCCAGAATCCATTTAATCAAAACAGTCCGGCGGCTGCACCAGGGCATTATGCAACTGCATGGCTCCTTCTCCTTCAGCTGCTGGAGGAGGAATTTGCTGACAAGTCAAGATTAAACTTCCAATTCCTCCTGCTCCCCCCCAAGTCATTAAGCACTGTTAAGAAGAAATTTCAAGTTAATTAATTCAATCTCAGGAGAGGAAAATGCACGCAGGATTTCTTCAACATGGCGCAGCTACAGAAGGGGAAGGCTGAGGGTGTTTACTGCTGAGCAGGAAACAGCTCATGTCCTTTGAAACTCCCTTCTCCTCTTCCACTGCATGGGGTGTTGCCATGGGGTAGCCTCGCTGGAAAGCACTTCAACTTGAAAATAAATTTGCAGCCCCTAAATGGATTGGCGTCATCAAATCCCTTGATTTCTCAGCTCCTTTTTTGTCATGATTTTTTTTTGTTTTCTTCCTAGGAACTGCCTGTATCCATGGGCCAAAACTTGGCAGGAGCACCAGGAGCCGCACCTCACCTCCTTCCATGCCAGAAACTGGTAGGCAGGCCATGCAGCCCCATAAAACACAATTAACCTTTTCATTAAACAGCAGCTCCCCGAGTGAAAACCAGGCCTTATGGAAAGGAATGAGGCTGCTTTATGTTAACCGGCCTGCCCCAAACCTTGAAATAAAATATTTGTGCTTACATAAATAGTTGGAAAGGTAAAAGTGTCATAACACTGGGTGTTTGTTATTGGAGCTGGAGCTTGCCTCCTGCCTGCAACAAAATGTCATAACAAAGCCCACGTTGGGCTCGCTGCATTTACTCCTCACCGCAGTGTTTAGAAGGCAAAAGACAATCCTGAGCTATAAACAGATTGTGTGATAGCTCACACAAAGGTTCCTGTCAAAATGAGAGCTTTATTTTAATGTGTCATGGATCCAGCATCTTCTCAGGGTGGGCAAAGCTCATGTAAAGACATCAACCCCTCTCCCAGTGTCAGTCTCCTGGTAGGAGGGTGACTTCTCCCACAGGCTCAGTCCCTCAGAGAAAGATCCTCCAACCCTTGTAGATATGGTGATCATCAACCACCTCTTGAATGAACCCAGAAAGCAACAGAGAGGGCAAGGGCAGCACATCCTACAACCCTGATCCTCCTATCCAAAGCTTACAAGCTTTGCCCACCCTGAGAAGATGCTGGATCCAACCAAGCTATGGACCCGAGATGATGCTCAGTCCAACCATTACCTGAGATGATGGTGGGTCTGCAGTTCAACTAAGACCATGGGTGTCCCTTATCTCCCAGCAGAACCTGTTCTTAGGACTGTGCTTGACCCAACACACTTAGAGACTCATACAATGGTTTGGGTTGGAAGGGACCTTCCATGGGCAGGGACACCTCCTACTAGATCAGGTTGATCAGTGCCTCATCCAGCCTGGCCTTAAACACTTCCAGGGAGGGGGCATCCACAATCTCTCTGGGCAACCTGTTCCAGTGTTTCATCACCCTCACAGGAAATAACTTCTTCTTTCTCTCCATCCTGAATCTCCCCTCTTCCAATCCGCATCCGTTACTCCCAGTCACTTCTGCAGCAGTGAGCAGCCAAGAATTAATGTTCATCATAAAGCAGCATGATTCCCACAGAACAGCTGTAGAAATGCTTACCCTAAATTAAATAAGCATTGCCATAGCAGCTGGGTGCTTATTTTCCAATTAAGACCTCAAGACTGCAGCCAGACCTGTGAGCAGCCCCCACAAACCTCCAGAGCCAGGGTACAAAGCTCTCAGGTTTTGCACAGGGACAGGAATGGATGATGGATGGAAGGATCAGGGTTGTAGGATGTGCTGCCCTTGCCTTCTCTGTAGCTTTTTGGGGTGATGATCACCATGTGTACAAAGGTTGGAGGATATTTCTCTGAAGGGCTGAGCCTGTGGCAAAAAGTCACCCTCCTACCCAGAGATTGATGCTGTGAGAGGGGTTGACGTCTTTACATGAGCAACCCCATCAAGAATCCTCTTTCCTGGGCAAGGTCACCCTTGTATCTTCACCTAGGACTGCACCCTCTGTCTTGAGGACCCTGCTCTGCCCCATCAGCCCCCCAGTCCTCCTCAGCCTTGTAGACACTTTCCCACGTCCTTTCCCAATCGATGCCCTTGCCATATATTTTAAGAAGCAGGTGTTTACCCGGAGGCTCTTAAATCCACACAAAAGCCCTTTAAATCACCCAATTTCCAGAACTCCTGCCCACTCAGCAATCTGCTCCAGTCCCTGGAGAGGCATCAATCGTGGGCAGCGAGGATCCATGGTAGAGCAAGACCCTGCAGCTGCAATCCCTCCCTTCAGCAAAACTCCTTTTGGGTTTTTTTTGTCCCCTGTGGCCTCCAGCTGCCCCACATAGACCAGTTTGCTGAACTCCCAGCTCATGGACAGCTGAGGAGCAGCTTCAGGCTCATCTCCAGGCAAGGTGAAGGTGGGCAGGAGAGAATGTATGGCAGAAATCAAAGCACAGTTCTGTTGTTGGGGGAACAAGCCATTTCCCTCCCCACATGAACTCAGGGTCACATTGTTCCACCGGATAAGTCCTCCACAGCTGTCCTCCCATGGGCCTTCCTTAGACCCAAAAACCTGCCTCACTTCAACAGCACTTCAAAGCTCCTCACCACTTGCCTGACAAAGAACAGAGGAGCTGGAACCCAGCAATCCCAGGCTCTGGGTCATTGTTAAATGCTCTCAGAGGGACCAGAAGGAAACCCAGATGCAGATGGGTGGAGGACTTCCCTATTAACTCAGCTCAGCTCCCACCTCACAACTTCTTCACCTGGTGCCTTGAGGTCTGATCAGTGTGAGGATTCTGGCACAGCTTCTGGGGACTTGGGGGGAGCCCTGGGGCAGAGGAAGATGCAGGTGGGGATGGGGGTGCTAGCAGCAACTGGCTCTGGTGGGCAGGGAGCCACCACCCCAATCACTCTGGAATCAAGCCCTCTTCTGCAAAGTGCCTCAGCTCCAGCAAGCTGGCACCTCTCTATGGAAAAATGTGCTTGGAAGCTCTCCAGCCATCACTGCTGCAGAGAGTAACTGATAACCCTGCTGCCAGCCAGATACCCTGGGATCATCCTTCCTCCTTTCTGTGGAAGGACATTTCAGGCCCTGTCCCTTCCTTTCAGTGCCTTCCATTTCTCAAAAGAAATTCCTGCACAGCCAGAAGACTTTACCACTTTGTTCTCAGAATATCATAATATTTTCTTTTTTAATTAAATCACATTCCCCATCTGCCTTGCATACATGTTTCGGGTAGTCTGCTTTTGCCAAACATAAGGTCAACATCCACACTACTAACTTCCTACAAAAGCACACTAGTGCTAGAACACTGTTTTATCTAAAACCGATGTCTGCTCACAATTTTGACCGCACCCAGACTAGGGCTATGTCACTTCATTGCTCCATTTTCCCATCAAGAGCCTCTTAATATGAGTACACTCATTTAGCAGGATACATTGTCCTGTTTTCTTCATTAGAAAACTCAAACCTCACAAGAATGATTTATAGTATTTCCAATAAAAGGCATTTGGGCTGGAAGCAAATGAGCAGAGTTCTCCTAAACCTTAGTTTTGAAGCTCCAGAATTGACTGAAATCAAGAAAATTCAAGCAAAAGTTAAAGTAAGTGCATTACTAGAGGAATCTGAAGGAGAGATGGCTAGAAAAAACAAATTCCAACCCAGAGCACACAAACCAAGAAGAGAAGGTCTATATGGTTGGTCTGAAAGACAAACCACTGAAATATAGATATTGCAGGGCTTTTCTGATAAATGCACTAAAATGCAACAACTCACAGTACGTGTACAGGCTTCCTGCTCATAGTTTTCAACCTTTTCTCAGGGAGGTTGCAACCTCCAGCTCTCTCATTTTACAGAACTGAAGCACAAAGATTAATAATTCATACCAGCTTCCATCTACATCCTGCAGTATGGGAAAAACACAAATGAGCAGGCACCATCCAGGGCATTACACAACTTCAGAAGCTCTATTTAATTCACAGGGGAAGGATTTTGGACAAGAGCTCTCCCATTTCCATATTGTTGGGAGGCACAGTGCTTCCCCTCCCCATCCTGCAGCTGAAGAAAAGACTGCACTCAGCTATAAATCTGGACTAAGATCTGCAAGGCCAAATCAAGATAAGCACAAAGCAGAATGCCTGCAAGTATAAACTCATCTTCTTCAAAGCATTTCAGGCCCCAGCTGCAAATTGGTTTATTCCGAGAACAAATTGTTGCTCAACTACTTGGAAGCAATCTTCACAAAACTTGAGGCTAAGCATCTCTGATTGAGAAGAACATCATATCAGTGATAAATAATATCACGTGAGATCACAGGAGGAGGCCTCAATCTCCCCCCAAAGCAAGATAATTAATTGCATGACATGTTTTATCACTTGCTGCTCCACACCAGCCAATAAGTTGCCCAAGAGTCTTCACCATGGTATCGTACAGAGTGTCCCTCTTCCTCTGTGCAACTCATAACAACCTTCCTCCACCAAGATAAACTCATACTCAAGATTTGCAAATAATCTCTCTCTGCTGAGAGGAGGGTTGGCAGACCCAGGAATTTGGGGTGAGCTTCAAGGATGCCAGGAAAAAAAGAATAAAGTCTTGTCAATATTAACACCTGTCCTTGCCAAAAAGAGCACAGTCATATCTCAAGTACTTGTTTCACTCTGGGAAAGGTGGGGTGCAAGGACAACTCATGTCATCTTTGAATTCACCATTCTTGTACAGCTGGTAGAAGTCTGGCCTCAACATCAGAAATGCTGATGCCCTCCTGTGCACACACCAGCCCCTCAGCTTGGGCAAAAAGAGAGTTGGGTCTCATTGACCCACTGGCATCATTGGATGATGTGTGTTTGAAGATTCATGAGGCTGTGCAGTCAGCAGAATACTCTTGCAGGTTATTGTCTGGCTTTTCCTTGTATTTTTTCCTTGTATTTTGTGTGTATTTTTTCCTGCAGAACTGCAAGGAGTGTTTCTCCTCCAACATTTTCAGTTTTTTAAGGTGAACAAACAAGTTTCAAACACATTCCTGAAAATCAGCCATCTCTTTCCTTCTCTTCCATCCCACACAGGGAGGAGTGCAAGAGAAGGAGATACAGATAGAACAAGGGAGGACCACGGGGGGTGAAGAAAGTGCAGGAGAAAGACAATGTGAGAATCTAAGAAAATAAATAGAAACACATGAGGTAAAACAACCCTCACTTCATCACTAAACAGCTCAGCAGGGTCACAGATGACATGAGGAACAAGCCTAGCAACCTCAACAAAACACCATCCAGGTTGTGTTAAGACAAGGAGACTTCCTCTGGAGCCCATCATGAGCTTAGGTTTGCTGGCACATTGGGCTGGTGAGAGGTGATGCTGCTTCTTGGGGGGTTGCTCAGCATGTCCCCCCTCCAACACATACCCTGCAGAGGGGAGCACAGAGAAGATGGCTGTGCGTGAGGCAGTGAGCTCAAGTAGCCCAGGAGCTCACAGCAGGTCCATGCACAAGGACTATGTGCATCTCAGCATCTGAGTCAACACAGCTGGGCTTGGCCTGGTGATTCCTGGGCAGCAGAGGACCCCGCTGCAGGGACTCGCCTTTCGGCAGATGTACAAGATAAGCCATTTGCAGGCAGGACTGCAGCTGAATCAGCAGCCCCAAAAGGCAAGGCACATCTTTGGTATTTTTTTAATTGAAGAGAACACACATAGAATCATAGAATAGATCGGGTTGGAAGGGACCTTAAAGATCATCTAGTTCCAACCCCCCTGCTATAGGCAGGGACACCTCCCACTAGACCAGGTTGCTCAGTGCCTTGTCCAGTCTGGCCCTAAATGCCTCCAGAGAGGGGGCATCCACAGCCTCTCTGGGCAATCTCTTCCAGTTCTTCACCACTCTCACTGTAAAGAATTTCTTTCTTATATCTAGCCTGAATCTACCCCCTTCCAATTTACATCCATTATTTCTAGTCCTCCCATCTCTTTAGGCATCAGGGGATGGGAGCTCGCTGGGACAGCAGGGCATCACCTCCCTGAAAATACTTTCGTACTCATTGGGGAAATGAGAGACACAGCAAGGCTGCATGGTCCAAAGGCTCTCTCCCCTTGGTGTCTGCACGAGGCCAGGGGACAAGAGCATCCTCCCCCTGCACCAGATCACTCTTCTGCACGTTGACCACATTTTGGCTCCTTTGCTTTGCGTTTGATGTTCCTCTGCAGAATCAAATTTAGCAAGGTCTGTACCTGGGTTGAAAAAATATACGTCCCAGGGGCACTTCTTCAGCCATCCTGGCTTTCATTAACCAGGCTTCTCCACTGTCCTTTTTTCACACCCATTAAAGAGCACCAAAGGGAGCTGGCAATACATTTTCCTTTGCCCTTCTCTTTTGTGCTCCTCATTGATGGATGGCCGAAGCAGATGCACAGTTGTCTTTGAAGACTCTGGCGGATGAGCATGTTGAATCAATGATGGATTGGACCAAATGAATCACAGTGTGGGAGAAAGCACAAGGCAATGATTTCTAAGTGGCCTTCACATCTTTACACTTCAGAACTCGGTTTAAAAGCCCGTTTTCTTCTTTTTATCTGGTTCCAGTTTCTGCAGTGCCTTTGCATATGTTGGAGGAGGATGGGAGGAGGTTGGGGGGAAGGAGGGGAAACCTTTACATATAAACAGAAGATTCCAGTTCTGCATCAGACAATAATGAAGCATTGTCATTTAGGGAGTTCAAATAGCTGGGAAACCACTTCAAGGCCATGCAAAACAACTGGGTAGCATCAGAAAGAACTGCAGTTGGCAAACTGAGCAGTGGAGTTTAAGACTCCAGTACAGCAAACTAGGGAAAAAAATCCACAGATGGTTCAGTGGTCTACCTCCCCTTGTTGGGACAGACTTGCTTCAGAAAGCAGTTTTAAAACAACATTTTTAAGATATGGTGAATTGCCAGAGATTATGGGAGATAGCACTTCTGCTGCTCATTCCCCTCTGAAACCCTCACACTCAGCCAAGTCCCACGTGTCCCAGCAAGCTGGAGGTCTCCAATATTCAATTAGAGCATCAGCCATTTCCAGCTTGGCTGCTCTTGAGCCCTCCCTGTGCCTGATGACATGATTGGGATCATCAGACAGATGTTCTTCTCCCCATGGATACAGCAGGGAGGATATAGGAAATCAAAGGCATTGATTTTGTGCTGCTGCTGGAAGATCAGCTCTTCCCTCTGGGATACAGGAGTGTGGCAAGGCTTGGGGAAAAAGGAAATTGCCTTTTTGGGCTGACAGTGGGCAAAAGGGAAAACATGAAGACACTCAACCCCCCTTGAGGCTCAGGCATCCCAGCAAAATCATAGAATAGTTCAGGTTGGATGGGACTTTAAAGATCATAGAGTTCCAACCCCCATGCCATACATCAAGTTGGTGTTGGTTTTTATGGTTAAGCAACAAGCCACACGAGTTCACCTCCAGGTTTCCAAACACAGTGATCCTCAAAGTGCCCACACAACACTACTATGAGGAGGGCAGTGGTGGCTGGTCCCTGCTTGGGCAGAGGTCTTCCCACATGTAAGCCTTTGCTTTACATCACACCTTGGGATGATGCTGTACATGGAAATACAAGTGGAAGCTTGTTGTGACCCAGAATTTGCAAAGTCTCTTTGCTTAACCAGAGCTTAACATGAGCCAAGGACAGCTTGGTTTGGCTTTCCTCATTCTGGATACCCCAGGTGAAGTGCCACAGCTCACACAACAGCAGGGAGAGGCAGCATAGTGGGGGTTGGCCTTTGTCAAAGGCAGCTTCATCAGAAAGCAGTGAAAAGTCTCACAGAGGCGCATATGAAGGGCTTATTCCTCCAGCTTACTCACCCCAGGACTGCCACTTGCCACCCACCCAGTGACATCTGCATGGATACTGCCCATCCACCTGCAGCACCAGGATCAGTGTGCACCCTGCTGGCTGCCTCCTCACCAGCAGTACCAGCCAGGGACAAACCCAGAGATAGTGGACTATCATGTCTAAAACCTTCTGGAAGCCACTGCCCCAACAAACAGCAAACAGCAACTGCTGGAGTCACAGGCAGGGACTGATCCAGCTGCAGCTTCCCAATAACTATTCCAAATCTGCCTATCCTAGCAAGTAGGGCTCTGGAAAACACCTTCTGCTTTCTACACAGGCAGCAGTATTTATGAAGTGCTATCCGGTTTGGAAGTATTATTTTATCCACTGTCAATGGGAGCAGGGACGAGCTGAAACATGATTTGCTCCAGACTTTTCCAGTCGAACACCAAAGTTCGCAATTAAAACAGTGGAAAGGGTTGTGTGAGCCTGTCTGTGGCCAGAGGAAGGTACTGCAGACTCCACCGCGAAGGGAAACGTGTGAAGTAGAGGTGCTTAGGACAAAGGGAAGCCTGTTAAAGTAAGAAAAGCCTGAATAAACAGTTTTTTCCCCCCAATACCACTTTCAACTTCATCCAGCCAGAGCTTCAAGATAAAAGAACAAGGAGCTGCTGATTTTCCAGCGGTGGAAAGGCAGCTGGTGGCTTCAGGGATGTGTTTATTAAGCATTCAACTCACACTACTGATCCAATGAGGACTCAGGCCCCACGAGGCCAACACAGTCAAGTAGTCATAGGGGTTAAGCCATCCTTGCTTTGCAGATCCTGCAGAAATTTGAAGGGAAATTAAAGTTCTCCAGCTGGAACCCCATAGGATCACACTTCCCTCAACAGCCCCACAGAGAACCAGTGTCAGAATGGAACAAGGGATGCTTCGAGCCACACAGCCTGGGTGTAGCCCTGTAAAACACAATATCCCTGTCCCAAGGGTGTGTTCACAGCCAACCCTGTCACCTTTGTCACTGATTCTCAGTGCTTTCAGATGCACGTACTGTAACCCAGTGGGGTGCAGCCTCTGCTCAGCATCAGCTGAGTTACAGGGGCACCACAGGCTTTGAAGTTTTCCTCCTCCACCAAGAGTGCTGGTTGGTATGAGAGCTCACATACTTTTTAGGAGGTGAAGATGATTAATTACCTCTCCCCCCCTTCCCCTCCAAGGGGGTGTTCCTCAATGTTGTCTCACTGACAGTGATTTTTCAGGACCATATGGCACTTCCACATCCCATTAGTAACGCGCCTGCTGCACCCTGTCCGCTCTGAGCTGAGTTTCATCTTACACTGTATTGGGGAAAACGAAATACCAAAGCCCTGGATGAAAACTTCAAGGTCAGAAAGTTTTGGGAAACATATTAAGTGGAAACTCAGACCTCTTTTTGTCATTGATGGTGTCACACTGCAGCAGCAGTGCTGCTGAGAGCCACCAACTTCACACAGAGAAGTGTCCCATCTCCCAGAAGACCTTACACTGGTGTGATGCCCTAACTGGGGCCCAGCTCCCTGTGGACAAAGGGGCTGGGTTTTCTCTCTCATTGCAGTGTACTTTCACAAAAGCAACTGAAATCCTATTTTTGGCTCTTCCCTCTGCAACCACGTTACAGAGTTGCCTCAGTGTCACACAGGGACATTTTTGCTCTTTTTGGGACCAGAAGCAATTGTGATGAACATGTCCTGATGCACACAATCCTAGGAAGCAGGGATGATGACCAGATACAGCATGGTGAGGCCATGCCAAGGTGCCAGGATATTGCTAAGCTATAGCTGTTATGACAGCTACGTCTAGATTAAAGTGGCTTCAAGTTGTGGATGCCCCCTCTCTGGAGGTGTTTAAGGCCAGGCTGGATGAGGCATTGAGCAACCTGGTCTAGTGGGAGGTGTCTCTGCCTATGGCAGGGGGGTTGGAACTAGATGACCTTTAAGGTCCCTTCCAACCCAATCTATGCTATATAGCTTGTGTTTTCTGTTTGGCTGGCTTTTTTGCTTCAAGCAGTTCATCATTTCAGGTCTCTCTAACAGTGCTCACACCTGCACAGAGCTGCTTTCACATGTTACAGAGGGCATTGATGAGAGCGAATTCCCATGGGAAAAACTAATCTTGCTCCTCACCAGCACTGAAGTGCACCACGGGGACTTCTGGCTCATTGCAGGACACCTGCAGAGCACTGACGTGGGTGCTCTGCTCTTGGCAGCTGGTGTGTGACAGAAGTGAATCCCTCAGGGGAGCAGGTTGTTCTCCCTCAGCCTCTGCGAGAGCACAGGAGGGCTCACTAATCCACACTGCACAGCCCCCCTTGGCAGGCAGGCTGGAAAATGCCAGCACTTGCAGATATGGTCTCCAAGGAGGACAGTTTCCAAAACCTAAAGCAAAGCAGGAGGGGCTGCCCTAAAAGCCAGGGTGGCTGGGGGCCAGCACCCACCTCTTGATCACCCAGCTGCTCCCAGCAGCAGAGGGCTGCTGCAACACACGGGTCCAAACATGACTGGCACTTGCCCTGCAAGCATTCTGCTTGCTTATCATACCTCTGGTTGCTGTTTTTGCAGGAGAAAGAGTCCAGCCAAATAAAAAGTAAACAAACACAAAAGCCAAGCAGAGAACAGCTTCCAAATGACATTATTTTACCTGGTCTTTCAGTTCCCGTCACAGAAGGGAGGTTTTTTCCCTTCCCAACCCAATGAGGTTGTTCACCTCAGCTCCATCTTTACTGCCCACGAGCATCATGGCCAGAAAAATACACTAATAGTGGCTACCACCAGCTCTGGGACCCAAAATGTCTCACAGACTGTCTCACAGTATCATTCAGCTCCACCAGGACTGGGCACTGCTGTGTCCACACCACCCCAAAGATCTGAGTTGGGATCTGCACTGGGATCTCTGCCCCATCACACCAGGAGAGCCCACGACCTTCTTCTCTAGTGAAAAAGATGAGGTCCTTCTCTTGCAGGACACCTGGCAATGGGCAGAGAACCCTCTGCTTTGACACTCCAAGTCCATCCCCTGGAGAGGCAGGGAAAACCCTTCCTCAAAGACCTTCAGAGCCATGTAAGGGGAAAAAGAGGGCAAAAGGAAACCAGATCCTAGCCAAAGTCACAAAGAAGATTCCTACTGCTGAGCCCCAGTGCCCACGGGACACATACCTTCCCAAGCCCTAGGAACATGCCAGCAAACCTTGCTGCTGTCTATCTAATGTATTCCATATGGAGCATGCACCTCCAAAACATTACTTAAAATGGGAATAAATCCTTCACAAGACCTCGGCATGACAGATACCACTTGATTGAATTGCCAAGTGAGGAACTTTTATTTTAAGGAGAAATCCGCAATTAACCTATTGTCACTCTGCAGCAGGGGGAAACAATAAACTGTGTATGTCTGCTTTCCAGCCAAGTCCAAAAGGTTTATCCGTGGGCTCTCCGTAGCAAATCTCCTCCACAAGTTCTTTTGGTACCTTGTGGATTTGTTAAACATTTATAACATGAAAGTGAGAATATTATACACACTGCCCTGGCATAAATCACAGGTCTGATCCTCTGTATATACTGGCAATGGAAAAGGGACCTGGAAGGAGTAAGAGGGTTCTAGGCTGCAAGGTGAATAATTGGAGATGTTTCCCTCATCCCTCCATCCAGCACTAAATGCACACAAAGGTATTAAGAGAAGCTGGTCCTCCCCCAACCTCTCCAGTTTTTCAAGTTTTACACCTGGGGAAAGAAGAATGAGCAATAGCTGTTAGACATTGTCGAGGTGAGCGCACAGGACATTTAAGAAGTGGAAAAACATCTGTTTAGCCCAGATAGAAACCAGATGGAGGTGAGGGGGAGGTGGAGGATGAAGAAACAGTCAAGAGGAAAAACAGAAACATGGTCAGGAAGAGGGCTGCAGGAGGAGAGAAACGCTTCCAAGTCTCACCCCACAGAAACCTGCATCTCCTTCTTGGGGTGGTGGGCAAATGGCTTGGATGTGGCTCTTGTCACAGGGCAAAGGGTTGGGAATCTCTCAAAGCAGCTGATTTTGGAAACTCAGATGCTGCTAGTCACCCATGTGCAACCAACACTGAGTATGGCACATCCCAGGTCTCACTGGTGATAGAGATGGTGCCAGGGACTAATTTCCAGTCACCAAAGAGCCTCAGACCTTCCTGTGTGTCCCCAGATCTGCCCTCCAAAACACCCCAGTGGCCCCTGGATCTACAAAAGGCCCAAAAGATAAAAACCTACATTTGAAGATAAAAAGGTTATTTGGCACTATTCCCTAATTCTCTTTATCCTCACAACCACAATAGCAATCAAGTGCTTGTCTTTTGCCATAGCACAGCTTATTCTAGGGCTTCCAGAGACATTAATATGGAGCTTTTACAGGCACAGTAGGGGCAGAAAATGAAAGTGATGCCTGGTAGGCAGGATGCAACAAGCAAAATCTTAAAGGTTAGGGCACAAGGCCACAGCAAGGGCACACAGACATTTTGGGAGATGGTTGTGCTGCCTCGAGGCAGAGAATAATAGCAAATAACCAGCGAGAGGGCTGGAAATTGCCCGGAGGTGAACCACCAGGATGCTGGAAAGAAACATCATTGCAGCAGCAGGGACACAGTTTCTGTAGATGCATTTGCAATACAGACACAGCCAGGTTGGAAAGATCACTAAAACAGGACAGTGAGAGGCACTGTGAAAGTCACCCCCAATCTAATAACGTCTGTTTCCTCCTGGATTTGTGTTGGACTTTGCTCTCAGATTCCACTTTGGCTGGCAGAGTGGATGCCAAAAAAAAAAAAAAAAAAAGGCAATTTTTTTTTAAGCTGTAAAAGACCTTCCAATAGTATCAAATGCTAGAGCTGATGAGCAGTTTCCTCATCATATAAGATTTTCCCACAGAAAAAAAAATTGTCAAAACACACTTTTTTTGAGGAAATATTTAGTTTCCAGGCCATTTTGATCCATTATTTTAAATCCAGGTGAAGTGTCCTTTTTCAGCTGAGTGCCAAAGTTTAAGGTCCTTTTTCATTCAAAAATTCTTTCATTCCCAGAGTTTCAAGTAGGATCAAAATAACCTCACACCTAAACAAGACCCAAGTGTTTGAACTTGGCCACTATGCAATCTACAAACTACATTGTTCAAAGCTCTTTAAAATATTGCCAGTTTGGGAAAAGTATTTCCCATTCCACTTAAAAGAAATGCATTACAAGTGGCCTCAAGCTACCTCTTAGCTTGACAAAATGCTTTGCATGGATGAAATGTCCAGAAATCACTTGTGAAGAGAGGAGAGTGAGGGAGGCTTCTGCTGACCAGATCCTGCTGGTAGGACAGCCAGAGAGGTGGCATTTGGATCATGAACTGGGCAAAAAAATTTGAGTTATCCAATTCTGCAGCCTCTAAAAGGAGCTCACTGAAGCACATCCCTTATCTCATGAAGTCCTTCACTGCAGATACAATGCAGCTGTCTTTGTGCCTTCCTTACTAGAGGTAGAGCACCCATGATCTCTTCTCTTCCTCACTCCCTGTTTGCACAAAACCTATGGAAACCTGGCTGTCCTGGAAGCCAGTACACCTACAAAGTTGCTCTCCTGCCAACTTCCTCTCCGGACGGCTCCCAATTTGTCTGCAAACCACAAGCTTAATTGGAGTTGGCAAATGTGTTGACTTCAAAAACGTCTGTAACACCTGGAAGACAAGGCTCAGGTTTAAGTGAGGGGGGGAGGGAGGAAACGGGATGACATCCAACAGCTATTGTCACGCTCTCAGCCGCCTCAAAAAGAAGGAATAGGTAGCTGCAGGGTCCAGCACGTGCAGCTCTGCCTTCCTCCTGCTTCATAATAAAGCAGGATTTTGAGGTCACTATAAATATAGTTTAAAAAAGCCTTTGAGAAAAAAAACCCTTTAAGGTCTGCAGAAAGCTAATTGCAAGAACAAAGAGGAGTTGGAAATGTGCCACCCCTAGCCAAAACCAGAGAACCTGAGGCAGACAAAAGATGTAGCAGTGAAGAGTAGCAGATACTACTCTGCTGAAGGATACTCCCTTCAGCATCTTCACAAGCTAGACAGTCAGTTTGGATGAAATCCACAGCAGTGCAAGTCTGCACATTCATTATCCCCCAAGATGTGAGTTCCAGCTGTCTGAACACCAGTATTATGGTCCTCTCTGCCACGGTTTGAAGGGCTTTAGTAGAAGAGATGTGCAAAAGAGCCTGTTGGCTGCCATGGCAGGAGCTATGCCCTGAGAATATGTCCAAGGGTCTTCCTTCATGGTTTGTGGAAACTTTATCTAAAAGGCTTCAGTGCCCACTGCTTGTTTGACCTGTTGCAGGATGAGAAGCAAAGGAGCCAGCACCCATCAGAGCTGCCCCAGGGTGCTGATGGATCTGTGAGTGCAGAGTTGGAAGTCTAGTTTGCTGCTTTTCATGCAAAATATGATGATGCTGTGCTAGTTACTGCATCTTTTCTCCCCAGTAAGATACAGTGGAAAGCCCAATCCTCTCCCACAGCTTTGGGGGTCTCAAACATTAACTTTTAGACAAGATACAAAACAGGATAAGACTTCTATGATGCTTAAAAACTCTGTCATAGCACCATACTTTAGCTTATTATGTAGACCTGAGAAGAACATAGCCCTACCAAGCTTCAGCTTTTATTTTCAGTTATCATATAATCGAAAGCCCTACTTAGTTTTGCAGAAGGTCAGTTTATCTTTCTCTAATGAATAGGTAGATAAAAAGCACACAAAGCTTGAAACCCTGATGCCAATAGGTGAAATGGATGTTTCTGCAAGTCTTTCATTTAAGCCATTTATCAAGCCTTTAATAACAGCCACAAACATATGAGAAACGTTAACAGAGAAAGAATGTTAAAAAAGTAAATGTTTTGCAAAGTGCTCCAGCTACAGCCCCAGAGATCAGTCTGATTTGTGTAACAGATTTCCTTCCTTTTCAGGGAACCTTGCATCCTTTTTTGCTGCAAACGGGTATAGAATCATAGAACGATTTGGGTTGGAAGGGACCTTAAAGATCATCTAGTTCCAAATCCCTCTGCCACACCAACACTTTGCCCAGCACAAAACCACCACACAGAACTAGGAATAAAGTTTAAAGTCCCTGGTTTATTTTCTCCCCATACCTACACACATTTACCCCATCCTTTATTTTTTTCCTTCTCATGTACCCACACTTTTAAAACTTCTCAGTATTATACCAAATGCCTTGTGTACCTTAAAGATCATTCTTCTGATTTGGAATAAGACCCATCTGGAAAATCTGAGTGATAATTAAGATTGTGACACTGGCATTGTTGCCACGTGAAGGCACAGACAGTTTTCTTTAATGAAGAAAAGAAAAAAAAAAAATCTCAGGAACTTATGCAAGCAAGAGCAAGTACTACAAAAGCATGCACTGAGCTGTCTCCTATTAACAGCACAGATCAAATGAGCCAATGCAACTGCTTCTGCTTTGCCTAAATAAATGCCTGGATCAGTCATCAAAGTGGGATTGTTTTCCACAATACACTTCCTTGAGCAACCCAGATAGCCTTTGTGTTGGCCCCAGTAATGATGTAATGGGAAAAACTTACAGGCATTCTGTCAAAGCCCTGCAGATTGCTCAAAATACTATTTCCCAAGGCCCCAGCCTTGCAGGTGTGGACTCAGCAGCCATCAAGACTTGCTATGATTAATGGCTTTTTCCAACGTCTTGCCTTACCCTAATGCAGAGAGCTCACTTTTATTAAATCATGGATGATCTATTAGAGGATTCTAATCACCTGCAGGCTGCCATACGGAAGGGAGCTGTCGAAACCTATGCAACCTGGGTATCTCAGAGGCAGGCCAGTCCAAGCTTTGCATGGTGGTGCTCAAGAGCCTTCTACTTGTATTGCCTTCTGCCCATTTGCCTTGCACACAGGAAGACATTCAGAGAACTAGTACTTCAATCTCAAAGCCACCAGACAAAGAATCATAGAATAGTCTGGGTTGGAAAGGACCTTAAAAATCATCAAGCTCCAACCCCCCTGCCATAGGCAGGGACACCTTCCACTAGATGAGGGGTCAAGGGAAACCATCAGTCTTTAAGGAAAGCATCTGAACACACCCTGGACGTTCAAACCATCAACTTCTCCCAAACATGTCCAAAACCAGGCTTCAGGGAAGGAAAAACCTCCCACAGAGACATCATTTCACACAATGCAGTAGCTCAGAGTCACCCAGCCATTACTAGTCACAACTAGATGTGAACAAAATAAAACAGCACTTGATAAAATATAATTTCATAAAAGAAACAATTCACATTCACTTACCTCTCATGTTGTAGCCTGGGACCACCACAGGTATTTCAAGTATCATGAAGTTCCACTGTGCACTCAAAAGCATCCAGCACGACCTTCTATCAGAAACAAAGTCCTAGGACCATGACCAAGGACTTATCTGAAGCATAGCCCTGGCATTTCAGGCAAAACATCACATGAAAAACAACATCTATTGACTGCTCTTTCACCCTCAAAAATAAAAATGAAAGCTTGGAAGAGTGTAACTGGTGCTTGAGAGGTGAGATTGGCAGTTGATAACTTGCAGCTGATTTTTCTCCCCACAGGTGTAGTCTATCTGAAATAGGCAGGGAGCCACAGCACACAGACAACCTCTAAACCCCATATATGCTGGGGAGGGAAGACTGTACCTCCATAGCAAGCAACCATGCTTTAAAGACAAGGATTTTCATAGTGGAGGTCTTGTGTATCATTAGATGGTATGAAAAAAAAGGAGCTCAGCTCTTTCTCCTCTCAGCAAGCTTGAGCTCACCCATGTCAGTGAGCTCATGCCCAGGGGATGTGGAATGGTTGGAATGTAAGGAGAGTAACTTAGCCATCTTGGAGAAAAATATGGAGGGTAAAGAGCAAAAAAAAAACCCTAATGGAATTTAGCTCCTCTCTGGAGCAGCACAGTCATGAGGCTAAATGCTCTATGTAGTTTCCTTTAATCCAAGAGAAAAATTACATCATGCTGGGGAGGGCCTTTTGTTGGTTTTGTGGGGGGTTGAGGCTTTTTTTTTTGAAGTTGAGTCACAGGGCTCACGAAGCATCTTTTGCCTCATCACATGGTGCTGCCTCTAGATCACAAGTTGATCTAGTTGGTAGAGGATTCACCTCAATACTTAGAATCACAGAATAGTTCAGGTTGGAAGGAACCTTAAAGATCATCGAGTGCCAACCCCCTTGCTATACGCAGGGACACCTCCCACGAGATGTCTTGTCCAGCCTGGCCTTGAACACCTCCAGAGAGGGAGCATCCACAACCTCTCTGGGCAACCTGTTCCACTGTTTCACCACCCTCACTGTAAAGAATTTCTTTCTTATTTCAAGCCTGAATCTACCCCCTTCCAATTTACATCCATTATTTCTAGTCCTCCCATCAGATATCTTATTAAAAAGTCCTACCCCTGCCTTTCTGTAGGACCCTCTCAGGTAAGTTACTATGAGGTCCTCCCTGAGCCTTCTCTTCTCCAGGCTGAACAACCCCAACTCCTTCTGCACAAACTCTTGTGTGCCTTACTGCTAAGTTGAGGGAAACCTCATCTCAAAGGCAAAAGGATTATAATCCTCCTGGGGCATAACAGATACACTCATGATGCACCCCTGCAACTTCCCGTGGTCTGTCACATCATGTGGAAAGATGAAGAGGATGTGTGAGTGACATGTACCACTGGATGTGCACAGGGCTTATACAAATCCTAAAATATCCATTGCTGCATCTGTGGCCAAAGTTGTCCAGCTATTGTGATACTGGCATGGTGATGCTACAGACTCATTCACATGCCATGGCAAACTCTCTGAGGAGTTTGAGACAGTTCCTGTCTACTTGTTTTCCCCCTGTTTCTAATTAGTTATGGCACTGACACAAAAGAGGATCCATGTTTATTAAGTTTTTATCCGCTCCTCCTTGTTCCCACATGAAGCCATAATCTTTCTTGTCATCCCAACTGTGCACTATGGAAGTGATTTAGAATGTCTCAAAAACAGGCTTCAGGTAGTGAACAAACAAGGAGTAAAAGTGGAGGAAAAGAGCACTTTGTGAGACACAGTGGTGGCAAGAAACACATGGATTAACAGAGGGAGGCTAGGAGAGGAGAAGAGGACAGGCTGATGTATCCACAGAAGAATTTGAAGAACAATCATGAGATTTTACACAGGGCAGATGTCTAAGATATTTTAAGAGATTATTCTCAGAGGCTCTAAGCCACAGCAGGGCCCTGCCACATATTTTGTTCTTCGTATAATGATGCTGTGCCATTTGCACTTCACTATTGATGCACTCCTGGGTGGTACCAGCAGGACAAGAAGTGTGGTTAAATGGTAGGTTTCAAGGGCCAAGCAGAAATATCAGCCTGCTGTTGAGTCCTTAGCCAAGAAGGAGGCAATAGCAAAGAAACAGATTTCTTTTCTAAACAAGGGATCAAAGTACAACGAAGCAGCAGAGAAATCTTAATATCTTCCAGCCAGATGAAGCAACAAAAGGCAGTTTGGTAGCAATAGCCTATGGTAATCACAGAGGCAGTAACTGAGTACCAATAAAAGTTGTCACAAGGTATCTTGCCCCATTTCCATGATGGATAAAAATCAAGTACAACGGGTGGAAAAAACTAGCTGTGACCTGCAAGGCAGTGCTTGTCTGCCAGATCCTTCCAAAGCCTGGCTGCTGTGGTCATTCTACAATCATCTTTCTTTCATTGTTTTATGGGATCTGGACCTTTGAGAACAGCCATCATTTGTGCAACTTTAAGCTCCATTTGCCTTGAAAATACTGCCAGGCAGAGACCACCCTTGCTGATGGTGCCCTTCATCTGTAATATAAGGACTTCACAGTGACCTAGTAAATAATATTCAGCTTGAACAGCTTTTCTTGAGAGGGCATCCTATACTCACTCTATTTGGGGTTTTTCTTATCAATGTCCTGAGCCATACAGAAAGGTGTGGGTTGTTTTGGGGAGGTTACTTTCATTCAGCAAGCTGGTGGCTCATTTCCTTTCTTGCACCCAGGCAAGGGTTTGAGGGTAAAATGAAGTATTTACTATTTTTCAAATGCACCTGGAGTCTCTTAGAATCATAGAATGGTTTGGGTTGGAAGGGATCTTAAAGATTGTATAGCCCCAACTCCCCTGCCATGGACAGGGACACCTCCTGATGGAAGGGGCTGTACCACAGGATTGTGTCCCTTAAGGTGGCATNGGGACATCTCCCATTAGACCAGGGGGAAGGGGCTGCATCACAGGAATATGTCCCTTAGGGTGGCAATTCTGGGTGAGGGGATGCACAGCCTGATGGCATTTCAAGACCTGTCTCTGTCCTTCTCTTGCCCTTTCTAGAGTAGGCTTGTCCAGAGTGAAGAAATAGCCTCAATTTAAAGCACCCCTGTCTGAAAGAGAAGTTGAACTGCTCTTCCTGTCATATTTCTAAAGTTTTATCTGTTATTCTCCAAGCAGGGGCAGGTGGCTCCTGTTTTACCTGTAGCCAGATCCCAGCTTCTTTGCTTCACTTGCATGATTTCATCTGACAAGTTCCTCTGGGGCTACAAGAACTTCCCATTTCCATCTCAGCCTAGAGGTGAAAGCAACAAAAAAGGAGTTACAACATATAATTACAGTTATTATGCCAGTTAATAGAGCTCTTCACAGTATAAACACCATTGGCACTACTCACTGTCAGGAATATCTGTGTCTCCAGCCCTGCTCTTGCTGTCAAGAGGCTCAGCACAGATCTGAGTCCAAGATGAGATCTGAAGAGCAAACCCTGATACCTGCCAGCTCATGTGCAGGGGCAGACCTCTCCCTGGGCTCGGGGAAAAGTCTGGATTTGGGATCTTGAGGGTGATTAAGGGAGGGTAATGTTGTAGTGAAGTATGTGATGCAAGCAAAAAGACTGTTTTCAGACTTCAGGTCTAGCAGCTTTCCTCCCGCTCTTGGAATTAGTCCATGGCCTTGTCTACAGAAACATGCTTTTAAGCAATTGTGCGTAAAATTCAGGTTCAAGCACCACGGGTTTACACCCAAACCCTTTGTCTCATCATGCAAATCAAACCAAACCAAATGACAGGCAGTACTCTTGTGCTAACAGTCTGCTTTCTCTCCCCCTTCTGTTTCAGCAGTAAATTGCTCTCACGCATCCCTGACAATCTGCTTTTAAAAAGAGGACATAAACAAGCACATATTTGTAGGAAAGTTTGAAAACAACTCCCTCAAAAGGGAAAAACAAAGTGATCAGAGGTGGCAACATTGTGACAGAGCACGGATTTAGTTAATTGGATCTAGCTATTTCCCACCATCTTTTCCTAACTGCCTGTGCCAGTCCTTGGCTGGGAAAGCAATTTAACTCATTGCCTGTGAAAAATGAAATGACAGCAGCTACTTGAGTGAACTTTCACGTTAACAAAGCATGATCCGCTCCTGATCAAAGATTTCACGTTCCTGGAGGTCCAGAGTTCAAGCACTGGTCTGTAATTTTAAGAGAAGAAAAGGCTTATGTGACACTGCAAACTCCTCAGAGTTTGAGCCCAAGCTAAACCTCGTGTCAGCAATGCTAGTGACCCTATGCTAGGCATGATTATCTCTTCCTTTAATTCTCACTGTCATACACTGCCTCCTACTAAGCTGAATCAACTTCACATCTTACAGCAGTGAGAAGTGATGTTATCATTAGTCATTGCTGCCAGGCACTTTTGGATCACGTCATACATCTCCCAGGCTGTTCCAACATAACGAGCTCTGAGGAGCAAGGTTGGGATCCAGGAGAGATAGAGACCAGCTCTGGGTGGCAAGATGCCATAAAATTGTCCTCGCAGATCTGGTGTAACCAGATCAACTAATAAACCTCTGGAATGCTGATGCTTTGGTTGGTCTGGTCATACCAGAGAAACCATCTCTTGCAATTTGGGTGGCAGGAGTTGAACCATTGCAGCTTGCCATGAGCAACTGATAACAAAGATCACTGATGGCCATGTATAAATATGACTGGTGGTGTGCTGAGTAATCACTGTGATCTTGCACATTCCCCACAACACCCCTTCTGTAATTTTCTTATGCATTTGTCACCATAATAATATTGATTGACACAACAATGCATCAGAGTGACAATAACAGGGGTTGTAGCCATAGGCATTGCATGTTTTACAAACCTCAGCAGCATCAATGTTCAGCATCAGGAGCATTATTAGAAGAAGACAGAGAGATTTGTGGCCCTGCAGACAGAAGCACCACGAAGGAGTGAAGGAAAATTGGAAGAGGGTAGATTCAGGTAGATTCAGGCTAGATGTAAGGAAGTTCTTTATGGTGAGGGTGGTGAAAGACTGGAACAGGTTGCCCAGAGAGGTTGTGGATGCTCCCTCCCTGGAGGTGTTTAAGGCCAGGCTGGACAAGGCACTGAGCAACCTGATCTAGTGGGGGTTGGAACTAGATGATCTTTAAGGTCCCTTCCAACCCAAACTATTCTATGATTCTATTCTATGATTCTATGAAAATTGTCAAAGGCAAAGATGGTCAATGTGTGCCTTCTATTTTACCACCTCTAGTCTCCATCCTGGAGAAGTCAAACACAACCCTCATGAAGCCTGGCAGGATCCATCCAGAGTGCCACATCTGCTGGGATACTCTGCAACTTCCCCAGGACCCCTGTTCAATGCTGGGTCTTGCCCTGAAAACCAAGGCATTCATGAAAAGCAGATCCCAGATGGTAGAAAGTTATTTAGAAGGTCTAAAGTTTGCAGATTGAATTGCAGAGATATGCTCTTGCAAGAGGCAGAAAATAAGTTGATGTTCAAGATGAAGGGTGCTCAGGGCTCAAGTGAGTTCCTGGCTGTGCCCCAGCTGTGTGGGGTCGCCTGAGGTGAGTCATCTGGGGCTCCAGCTCCCCAGCTGTAAACCAGGGATAATACTTCTGTTCTCACCTCAGTTTGTCTTCTCTGTTTAGATTTCAAGCTCCTCAGGGCTGTGTCTTGCTGCATGTATGTACAGTTCCTAGCTTAATAGAGTCAGGATCCAAACTGAAGCCTCCGGGCACTCCAGTATATTATATCATTACTAATTTCACAAGAGGTTGCAATCAAATTCCTTTATCAGGCAAAAAAAAAAAAAAGAATCTTCTTCGAAAAGAATAAAGCAGGCTGTTAAAAGCTGAGGAGTATTTTTGCTGAAGTGGAAATAATGGTACTTTGTCCCAAAATGTATAAAATATGTATTGCAATTAAATCCTCCATTGGCAAATTGCTCTACAATTAAAAAACACAGGAGCTTGAGTGAGGCAATTAGAATAATAGTAGTGTGTTAATTATAGCTTGATGGATTCTGCATGCTGTCAGCAATTACCTTCCAAGTGTGCACTTCTGAACCGCCTCCAAATCCGCAAAAAGACACCGGCAGAATTAGAAGTATCTTCCTTGTTGGCAGGCCTGGGCTGTTTTAAAATTTGTTTTCATAAATACTTTTGTAAGCTATTTAATTAGACTTAATGAGGCTTGAGGAAGAAACATCCTCCATGCTGTACACAGGCTCCTCTCTAGCAACAGCACTGAGGGAGAGCAACTGCACTAAGAGTCTCATCTCCTGCCCTCGATGAATTATTTTCAGTGCATGGAGATCTTGTGCAAATGAGAGATAATTTGACCTGGCTTCCAGGAGAGCTACTTTTATATATCTCTAAAAAAAAAAAAAATCTAAGGATTTCAGATCTTTCTTGCCATGGAAAACACCATGACTGGGAAGAGAGGAGGGATTTTGGGACTGGGTGCCCTGGCAGTGTTCACAAGGTGCAAGGTGAAAGTCCTGCCTAGATGGTTGAAATTAAATCAGCAAGGTCTAGGCTTGCAAGAATAATTTCAAAATACTGAAATTAATTGTTAAAATTAATTCAAAATCTTCAGTGTCAAGTTTGAAACCACTAGAAAAGAACTAAACATTTAAAATTTTCATTGTAAAAATATTCATACTCTTATTCTTGCTTTCTCCACCAGGCAAGAGAAATTCACTCTGTAAAAGTGACTTAAAATTTGGAGTTTCTCACATTGAAGAGCTAAAATACTCTTTTTTAAAATTTGTTCTATATTAGTATAAGACTGCACTGTCTCCTGTGATACATCCACCCCTCCTGCCTTAGGTTCTCTCTCCAAGGATGGGTGCTCTTGCTTTTAGTTTGCAAACAGTATTCAAGCAAATAAAGGGACTAAACATGTGTCATTCTCCTGTTTTCTCCAGTCCTAAAAGGCTAAAATAGGATCCTGAGCCACAATAATGTGTATTTTTCATCCCCCTTGGCATAACAAAACCTAAACCCCAAGTTTTACCTGATGAAAGGTAAAACTGCCTAAAAATAATTCCTATTGATTCTTCTCAGAAAGACTGAGGGCTGCCACAAACAGTATCAGCAGTGTCTGTGCTGAAGGGTAAACTTCTCATTGAGGACCCAGTGCAAAGCTGGTGATGAGCAGCCATCCTGGCCAATACCTGGCATCACCCCAGCTTGACACAAGGAGGTAGCTGGTCCCTGGGAAGGTGTGGGACCTGTGGGAGAGGATGCCTGAAATCCCTGGTCACCCCAGTGCTGAGTGGGGAGAAACTCTTGCAGAGGTTGAGCTTTCTATTTATCCTTAATCTCTGCAATCTGATACATTCAGAGCTGTCCCAAAGGCCAAACAGTCACTGCACAGGTGGACTGTGGAGAGTAAATAGGGAACAAAAGGCAGATCCTACAACAATAATTTCTAATGCTGCTTCTTGGGGTATGGAGTTGAGCTTTGGAGATGCTGAAATCATAAACTCTTCACACTGGAGCAAGATTTTGCCCCTTTCAATTAACTCAGTTTCTAATAGGTCGCCTTCCGAAGACAAATCTTCCTCTTACAGGGTTTTCAGACTCTTCTCACCAGTGTATGTTGCATATACTGGATCCAGGTGGCACAAGGGCTGTGGTTGTGGCTCTCCAAGTTGCTTTTGGGTCCTGGGAATGGCATGATTGCTGTCTGTGGCCAGAGTATCCCAGTGCATTATGCCTAATTTAATTAACTGCTCCATTTCTGAAGTGTAAGGAATCTAGAAGAGAGTAGAATAGGTAGGGAAGAGCAAAAGTGATATCCAAAGTGATAGTTTCAGAAAACATGTCTCTCCTCATGCCTTCCCTTGCATCAATACCTGAAGGGGGGCTACAGAAAGGCTGGGGTAGGACTTTTTAATAGGATATGTGATGGCAGGACTAGAAATAATGGGTGTAAATTGGAAGAGGGAAGATTCAGGCTGAATCTAAGAAATTCATTACTGTGAGGATGGTGACACACTGGAACAGGCTGCCCAGAGAGGTTGTGGATGCTCCCTCTCTGGAGGTGTTTAAGACCAGGCTGGTGAGACATTGAATGGAGGTTGGTAGTAGGAATTGTCCCTGCCTATGGCAGGGGGGTTGGAACCAGATGATCTTTAAGCTCCCTTCCAACCCAAACTATTCTATGGTTCTATCATCAAAGCAGCATTTTATCATCCTATGGTAGAGGAGAGAGGCCTCACTAGGACTCTGCCCAGTTGTGGGACCATGTGCAGGAATATTGAAGCCCTGACTCATTGCCACTCTAGCTACAATATTTGTTTTTCTAACTTAAAATGGAGCAAACCCTTCTCCCACATCACCCCTGGCATGGGGCTGGTGCGAGGGGTTAAACCATGTTCCCTGGGGGCACTGGGCCACATTCAAACCCCCCCAAGGCCTTTCCACTGAGCTCAGGAGCTGACTCTAAATTCAGCCGTTGCAGCGTTATCGATGCTGAAGGATGAATTTTGCCCCTTAATGATCTCGCTATCTAATGAGTCATGCTTTTATATCAGGTGCTCCCTCAACGTCTGGGCTTTCTGAAACAGGGATACAGTTAGGAAGCCATGCAGCTGCTCAGGATTGCTCCCAACTCTGCTGGACTATGGGAGAGAGATTAATAGTCCTGGGTTGCATCAAGAGGATGTGACCAGCAGGTCCAGAGAGGTGATTTTGCCCCTCTGCTCGGCTCTGATGAGGCCCCTACTGGAGTATTGTGTCCAGTTCTGGAGTCCTCAACATAAGAAGGACATTGAGCTGTTGGAGCGGGTCCAGAGGAGCTCACAAAGATGATCAAAGGGCTGGAGCAACTGCCTTATGAGGACAGGCTGAAGGAGTTGGGGTTGTTCAGCCTGGTAAAGAGAAGGCTCAGGGGGAACTTCATAGTAACTTATCAATAGCCGAAGGGGGCCTGCAGAAACGCAGGGGTAGAACTTTTTAGTAAAATATGTGATGGGAGGATTAGAAATAATGGATGTAAATTGCAAGGGGGTAGATTCGGCCTAGATATAAGAAATTCTTTACTGTGAGGGTAGTGAAACACTGGAACAGGTTGCCCAGAGAGGTTGTTGATGCTCCC
>VZTY01016133.1:69994-80860 GCA_013400935.1 Turnix velox | reverse complement strand
GCCGGCGGCCGAAGCGATGCTGCGAGCGGCGGAGCGGCGCTGAGCTTTCGCGGGGGGCCCGCGGCGTTATCGCTGCGCTTCGCTCCGGGGCCGCTCCTGCCGCCTCTTCCTTCTCCCGTTTCGGACCTTCTCCGGTGCCGGATACAAAATGGCGGTGCCGTCACGGGCAGGCAGCGGGGCGGCGGCGCTGCTGCTGCTGCTGGGGCTGCTGAGCTCGGTCTCTGCCGACTGCCCCGCCGGCTGCGCCTGCAGCGGGGAGCTGCTCAACTGCGGCGGCTTGGAGCTGCCCGCCGTGCCCCGGGACCTGCCCCACTGGCCGCGGCAGCTGTAAGTACTGGGGGAAAGGGATTGCGGGCGAGGCGGGTGTTCAGCAGCGCGGCTTGAGAAAAGATCCCAAACCAAAAGAATAAAACAAGAAACTCAACTCTTTTGCTCCTTAAACTCTGCTGCCTCATAGGCGCGGAGTAAGAAACTTTCCCCCGCTCTCCGCTGTCTCCGCTGGGCCCGAGGTGGGGATGGAGGCGGCGGCCGCGATGCTGGTCCCGAGCCACCGGAGCTCGGGGCTCACCCACTGGGCTCTCCTTCTCTTCCTCGTCCCGGAGGAAAAAGAACAACCAGGGGTGGGTCTGGCCCTCCGTGGTGGGATCAGCTGGAGGTAACGGCCCGCTCGGGCTGCCGAATCCTTATTAGGACATCCATGGACATCCATCCCGTGCCCGGTCTGACGCCCAGCATCGCATTTCGGGGCCCTAATGGGACCCTAGTGCTGACACCGCCCTCCCCAAGTTGATATTTCTAACTTTAAATTGTGATAATAAAGCGAGCATGTGTAGAATTGGAGCTGCGGGCCCTTGTGGTGCGGTTGAGGTGTCTCAAGAGAAACCAGGTGGTGGTTTCCAATAAAATTTGCGTGGCTGGCTGCCATCCCCTCCGCTCCCGGAGTTACTAGCCAACGGAGTATCGTTTGTCATGGATGGCGGCAGAACTGATAGCCCAGCACCTGGTGGATCGACCAGTGATGTGGCTTTTATTTCCTCTCCTAAAAGGGGTGTTCTTAAAGTGTTGCAGATCCACGGCCAGGTGTGGGACAAGCATGTTTGTAGCTTTCCCGTAAAGCCCAGCGGGTCAGCTCTCTGCTTGTGCAACCTCCCAGTGCTGCCTCGACCCGATAAGGGCTAAAATATGACATCAGATGTGGGAAATCTTGGGGGGGAGAAATGTGTGCTGGGCTTTGACAGCTTAATTCCCCTGATAGTGACAGCACAGGAGGACTAACTCTGCGTGTGTTCTATTATAAACTTGTAAAAATAATTGTCCTCGACTATTAGCTGTCCTTGGGAGATGAGGATCCAGGAAGGGAGAAGTGCTTCTGTGGCCGGACCTTTCTGATGTTTGAACAGATTTATAGATTATTGAATCTATAAAACCCCTGGCTGTAATAGATATTCCTCAGCGGTGCCAGGAGAGAGAACAAGCCACTGAAGCTTTGCTGGAGATTGTCCAGCTCCTTATTAAGAAGAATTATTAGAGGTTTGTCAGGTTCTCCTGGTGTTATTCACTTTCTGCTGCAGAAATGCCTTGTTTTACATGAAATTAGCGGGTGTTGTGTCGAGAGGAATGTGTGGCCTCGGCGTTAAAACCCTGACTCATCTTGTTCACCTGTTGCTGTGTGCTCTGAAGGATCCTTCTTTCAGCTTTCACCACCTTTCCCAGCAAGTTTTTAGTCTTCTCAGCAGAATTCCAGCATCCCCACACGCCTCTTAAAACTAGGACAGGGAATCTTTGTTCATGCAGAGAAATACATTAATGGCCCAGTCTGAACAAATTTATCGTTGTGTTGTGTTTTTGCAGGAGTTGCTAATGCCCCAGGAGTGTCTTTTTCATATGGAGCAGGTTTTTTGGATTTTTTTTTTTGAGTGTCTAGAGCTCAGTTTAAATTTTATTGGTGAAGTAATAGCCTGTGTAAATCTGCTGCGATGGACCTGTGGGTTGTTGATGGTTTAACCACTTGGGCAGAACAAGAGTTTGTCACTTTAGCTAATTCTCTGATTAGTTTGGAATTTACACAGTGGAAATTTGTGGTGGCTTTCCGAGTTGACAATGCAAAGTTAAGGTGCTTTTTTTCCCCCCCCTTCTGTATAACCACTGCGAGAAGCCATTAGGGAAACTTTTTTGTGTTTTAAAGTGATGTTGTTTCCAATCTCTAAAGATCACTTAAATCGCATACTTAAGGCACACAGAGGTGAAGCATGCTCTCAACCTTTATAAATACTAGTTTCTGACACAGAAGTACTGAGTAACTTTTTATCTGTTTAATGGACTTTGTAAAATCGCCTCGTGCTGGGGAGAAGTTATCTTTCTGATCTGTCGCTTTTGGGTTTTGGTGGCTTTTTCTTTTGTAACATGCCCTTTTAAAGCAGCAGAAGATGAGCGTGCAGGCTCTTGGCATCCTCGGGTTGAGCCGGGAGCTCGGTTTGAGGTCCCCCCCTGTTGTAAACTAGATATGGACAATTCTGGAACCCAGCATGTCCCATCACTTCAGGATTGAAGCTTCTTCTCCCACCGAAGGTGTCTGTTTCCCCGGGGGGATAAGCTTGGGCTTGTTAGATCACTAATAGGAGACGAGATAAACCCTGTTTCCAGTGACTCGTGCTGGCTGTGCTTTGACTTCGTTGAAGTGCCATTGAAAAAATCCCTTCTTAGCAGTTTATCTTTTTATTCCTGAAGCTGAAGCACTGCTTGGAGTCGGTTTTCAGAATGTTGGAGATAAAGCAGCAGATGGTAGGGTTGGAAGTGTGGCTGGGCATGGCAGGGGAGGGTTCTGGAACAGACTTAATCACGCCTCGTATTTTGTCAACAGGGCTATCAGTACTGAGGAAAAGCACTGGGATCTTTTGAAACTATTGTTATTTCTCTGTTGGCAGAGGAGCTTGGAGTTGTAATTTTTATTCCCTGGTTTTTTAGAAGGCATAAGTGATCCACAGAAGGGCTGGTGTGCTGCAGTTGCTCACAGTTAATGCAGTGTGGCACCCAAAGTTGGTTGTTTGGTTTTATTTTTCTTAAAAGCACCAGGCAGCTCAGTTAATTGTGTAGGGTTTGGGCAGCTCAAGCATGTTGCAAGGCTCTGTCATGACCCACAGGAGCTGTAGCACCCATCCCATGTTAGCTCTGACTGTGAAACCCTGGACTGTGAGGGATATCCAGAAAATCAAGTTGCAGTGCAGGATTAATCTGCAGCATCTTGCTTCGAAGTTGTGGGAGATATTTGTCCTCTAGTGTTTGAGTTGGGTGTTTTTCTTTACACTGGAGTGTAATGTATGGCAAAAACTTGAGGCCAAACTTAAGTACAAAAGGCTAGGAGTCCAGAAATCCCCATGCAGAGCACCAGGGGTGTTGGTGACATGGCACATTCCCTGATTCTGTTTCTCTGTGCCCCTTAATTTTTTGGTAGGTGACAGAAAATAGATTTCAGGTATCATGTACAAGAGAGAGGTTTTGACTTCCTTTTTTTGTGATAGAGCAATAGTATTTCATGTACAGGTTTTAATGGTGAGGAGGCTTTGTGGCTGTAGAAGTGTGTTTGGATAGAGGAATGAAAGTTTCTGTTTTAAACATGAGGGTTTTTTGACCCAAATGACTGGGGAAAACTTTTCTTGGGCTATTGGTGACTTCCAAAGGGACTCCTGCTCCTGGGCTGTGTGTGCCTGGCAATTCTGGGAGCAAGGCAGAGTCACAGTGCCCAGGTGAGCTTGCTCTTGGTTTCCTGGAGGGCTCTGAAGTTCGGGTTAGCTGCCTTGAGGCAGCAGCTGGGTGGTTGCTGGCTGTTTGCACGATGCTGCTGCTCTCTGGAGAGAACTGGGCAAGCCTCAGGATGCTTATGGAAATCCTGTGCATGGTTTAGGGCCTGGAAGTGCACTTGAACTAGGAGTTGGGCTCAGACTCTTGCTGTGCCCGAGTGTGAGTGTGCACGCTGGGACTGAAGGCAAGAAAAAATGTTTGTGCTCAAAATTACCTATGAATTCAGGTTTGGGGTTTTTTTTAATTAGAGTAGTGGTTTAGTGCATCAGGTAGCTTCTTTAGTTTGATAGAGCAGAGTGAGTGAGGTTCTGCAGGCAACTTGTTGTGTACATAGTGCTCTCTAGAGATAGACATCAGCTGCTCATGAGCTCCTCTGCAGATGCTGGAAGAGAGGGAGGTGGGAGGGACTCTCCTGCTGATGGTTCCAGGAGAGGGGAGTGCTGCTGGCAGTTCCTTCCCTGCATGTCCTGCTTCCAGCCCTGCTGAAATAATGGAACAAGGATTAAGTAATCGTCACTCCAAGCTCGCAGTGCCTGGCCCCATCCAGCTGTGGAGCCCTCACCATGTGCTGACTTCCCTGGGGGCCATGGGGCTTGGAAGGATGGCTGAGGAGAGGGGGATGTGAATCCATGCAGGTGGTTGGTCCCTCCTCCCTCCTTCTGGGGAGAAGCCCAAAGAAATTCTGCAGGGCCAGCAGCTCCCTCCTGTGTGGTGACTTAACGAAGGTTTCTTGCTCAAGTTCTGGGAGCAGATGGTGCTCGTAGAAGAAATACTCAGCTTGTAATGACACTCTTGAGTTGGTGCTTTCTGGAGCATCAGGCTCAGAAGTGGCCTTGCTTGGGAAAGGTCTTCAGTTCTGGGGCTATGGGATGGCTCTGCACCTTGTAAGTGGTGTTGGAGCTGGTTGGGCTAACAGCAGAGTTTCTCCTTGCAAAGTAGTGTCTCTGTGGGCCTGCTGCTTATACACAAATAAATACATGTACTTGCAAATAAAGCCACCCTTCCTGTGTGAACATGTGTTGGTAGATTCTCTGGCCACCCTCAGCATGCTGTGACATTTATTGGTGCTTACTGGAGAACAGCAGTTAACAGCAAGGCCCTTGCAACTGCTGTCTTATCTTCTCATCTTAATCCCTCACCATGCCACAGTTAAGGCAGAAATTGTCTTCATCACACTAAGATGAAAAGTGCATGTAAAATTTTATTATAATGAATGGGATAAAGTATCCCCACCAAGAAGTCTATCTGGCTCTTTGAGAAGCTTCTAGTGAAAGGCTCTAGGGACCCCCTCAGCCTCCTCTGCATATTCCTCTCTTCTCCTTTTGAGAAACTTCATGGCATTTAATCACTTGGAGGCTTTTCCTCTCTGCAGTGGCTGCAATTTGAAACGCAGGGGTCCTTACAAAAGGAGCAAGTGCTCAATGGGCTGTGTTAATATTCAGTGCCATTTACAATGGGTGCAGTTTGAAAAGGGGAGAATGGATGGTCTGGGAGCTAGGGGGGGAGGAGCTGTGGAGGGAAAATTCCCAGGGCAAGGGGATCCAACATCTCAGTAGGCAGCCCCTAAAGGAACAAACACACTGTCAGTTGTTTTCTAGGAAAGTCAACCATTAAAGTGTGCTAGAAACAGCTTTATATGGTTTTATTTGCTTGTGGAGTTCTGTGGATGTAAAGTTGGGGGGTGGCTGAGCCTTGAAGAAGTTCCTTTTTCGGAGTTTAAGGGATGGAGGAGCAAATGTGAGATTGATTGCTTTCCCCCTTTTGCTTGCTGGCATCAAGAGGCTAGAGGTGGTAAACTGATACGTTTGGGAGCCCAGCCACTTGAACAAAGCACTTCAGGTACTTAAATGCTTCCTTGAGCGTGGGTGAGATTTCATTTCCCTGTTTAAAGTTAAGCTGGTGCTGGTGTCTTGCTTCTAACAGGGATTAAGGCAGATAGAGAAGCACTTTGGGGAGATGAGGTTCTTGCAGACTGAAGCCCCACTTGGTGCAGGGAAGTTGAGGAGCACTGGGAAGATGCTCCTCAAGGCACAGCTTCAGCGGAGCCTTAGAGGGATTCCATCGAGGTGTCTTCATGTTGAAGCATTGCTCTGGATGCGTGTGTCATTGGGTTCATCAGTAAACGGGCAGCTTCCACCAGCTCCGTGGAGTATCTAAGAAAGGACTCAGCCAACCTCTCCTGCCTTTGGTTGCTTTGATCTCTTAAAGAGGAGGTAAAAGTTTTATCTTGAAGTCTGAGTAGCTTCCAAACTAGCTAATGGCTCTCGTTTCTTGGTGGCCAGCTCTGATGAGAACTGGCGTATTGTCCCCGCACCCAGAAACCCTCAATTAGGGCTGCAGGGCTTTTAATTGATCTTGTTGGCTGTCCCTCCAGACACCTTGGATTGAGTTAGCTCAGCTCATCAGCTTTTAATGTAATCATTTCGTGCTGCTGCTAACCTAATTGCCAAGTGAGACTCCCTTGTTTTGCAACGTGGAGCTGGGATGGGGTCATGGGGATGAATGGAGTAGAGATAATTTAGGGTAATGCTGCTGGGAAGAGCCATCTGCAGAGAATCCAGGCTCCAGGTTCATCAGCCTCTGGAGGACCAGGGCTGGGCAGAAATTAGCACCTCATTTAGGGTGAGGGGAATGATTTAGCATAGAGCATGGCTTTGATGAATAGCTGTGAATAAACCTAGCCCATCAGTCTGGGTTCTGGTTTCATGCAGGCCTTGGGGGCTGGGTGTCTCTTGCTGCTGCAGTCCCTTGCTGGTTTTTAGTGGCATGTGAAGGAAGCAGCAGGACATGAGGCCACAGGGAGGAACAAAGGGTGAAAAAAACACCCCTCTTTCTGTTTTCCCGGTAGGTCCAGCTATTAAATGATGTGCTAAGAAGTGTGTTTTCACTCTGCCCTGCACAGAGGCCGGAGTCAAGGACCAGGATGCTGTTGTGCCAGCACAGAACACGAGGGATGTATTATTGTAGCTGAGTCATCCATTAATAGTTAACCAAGTCCTGCACTGTGGCCCGAGTCCTTCAACCCCAGCCTCTTCCAGCTTCAGAGCAGGACCACAATGTAATTAATATGTTATGCCCCTTCATTATGTTTTCAGCACGATGTCTCTCAAACCACAACCATATAATTTTGGTGAAGCCTAGAAGCAGACCCTGCTATCTTGGGGTCACCTCTCAAGACCTGGTGAATGTGTCCAATCCATTTCCAGGAGCGTGGTTTACTACTTCTGTGAGGTTGCATTTTCAGTTTGAGTAAAGAATTGAAGGATGGGTCTGAAACTAGGTTTTTGTCTAGCTTTTATAAATGTTAAGCATGCTGGCTGAGAAGGTGGGATGACTGGTGGTTTTTTGTTGTGAGTTTGTTTTTTTTTTACTTGTCACAGCACTATCATAGTGTTGATATTGCTGCATAGACTGAAACAGTAACTTGTTTATGATTTTTCATTAGACTTCTTTTTCCTTTAGGCTTTTTTGGACCCAACCCATTTGGGATAATTCTGGAAATTAGAGGTGTGGTCTTAGATGCATTTTCTGTACATTCTATTCCCCTACATAGCTGTATATAACAAATGCCTTTTTTATTGATGAATCTCTTCAGATTATGGAACGCATCTCTTTAGTTCAGTAGAAATTTCATTGAAATCCTGAAATAAGATGCTTTTTTTTCCTGCACAGTTTCATCCAGCTGGCTGACTTGAGCTCACTGGAGAAAAGCTGGGCAAGCCTTCAGCTTCACTGAAGAAATGGGAGATGTAAAGTCTCTTTCCTGCATGTATAGCCATGGATCTGTCTTCCCAACTGATGTTTCCCTGGTTCCCCGAAGCTTCCACTTTTGGGGAGGCACTTGATGTCTTTCAGTGCTTTGAATGCTCCTCTGCTCTGGAGAGTTTACCGTAAATACCAGCTTCTAATGAGCCTCCCCAAATACTGTCCTTCAAGTCTGAAACACAATTTGCATGGCTAGGATAGACTGGGCTGCTCTGTAACTGGTTTTAAAGTCTGTTTTAGCCTGTGTGCCAACATAAACACAGGTTTTTCTATGTTATCTATCATCCAGAAAATATTTTGAGGAAAGTTATGGCTGGCCAGCAGTCTGGTGCTCACAGTGTGGGACAGTGCTCTTTGATCACCAGCACACATGGGTACTGGGCTTGAAGGTGTTGAACTGTATGTTCCACCCAGACTTTGGTGAAAGATATTCAGGTGGAGATGTCAGGCTTGCTTGCCTGGAGGTTTGTGGGGCTTGCTGTGGGTGATGTCCCTATAGGGATGGGGTGGTGGGGTAGCTTTTGGATGGGGAGCTGCTGCTCTGTCTATTGTATCCATGGGTGATAAAACTGCTGTTGTAGGAAACTGCCTGGCTGGAGGCCCTGTGAAAAATTGCCCCCTAAATGTGTTCCAGTTGTCCAAACACTGGTGCCTCTCCTTTCTCTACAGTGTGTGCAGGGGGAGGCTGGAGCTGGCTCTCCACCACTGCTGCCTGGGGAGCAGCCTTGAGGAGCCTTTGCTTTTTTGCCATGTCAGTCAGCTGCAGTCCAGCCAGGTTCCAGAGCTGTGAAAATGCTGCAGAAACCTTTATCACAGACATAAAAATACCCTCTAGAAGTTGAGATGGCATGAGCTGTCCTGCAGCAGCCTGGCCCATGAGCCAGCAGCTCCAGAGCTTGGTTCTTTGCCAGCACAAGGTGGTCACTTTGAGTCAGAGCCTCAATATTTCCTCCTTTATCACCAGGCTTTGCAGCACCAAGGGGATGTGGGGACAGGGTTGTGCTTGTAGCTGATGTCAGTAGTGATCTGTCATTTAGAGAAGGAGAAGAGGTATCTCTTGATGATCTGGGTGGCATCTGGAAGCTCACCACCCTCCTTCCCTTCTCATGCCCAGTTACTTCATCACTCCCACACACGCTCTGTGATGGCCAGTGCAGAAATGCCAAGTACTGCTGACTCAGGGCAGCTGATGCCACACCACCAACTGGCCTGCTCTTACTGGTGAGCCAGGAGAGAATCCCATGCTCTGTGCAACTCACCATAAACCCTCATCTCCTCCTGAATCAAAGGGCAGAGTCAGATTCCTGCTCTTGTTTCATTTATTTTGGCAAAAAGGAGAGACTTCTCCTGTTTTAGGAGATTTAAACAAACCATATGATGTTTTATTTTGAAAGGTGTAATAATACTTTCCACTTTCCCGGAGCGAAGCATATTTTTGTGCTGGTCCTATCTATATTGGTCTGTAAATAATTCTGTTCCTCCCTTTTCCTCCTTAAACAAGTCTTCCATGTCAGAATTCTTGGCTTTCAAACACCTTTTGGATTACTTCTGAAGTAGGGTAAACATGCTGCATCCAGTCAGTAAATAAGTTTGTAATAAAAATAAGTGAGTAATTTTAGACTTCACTGATTTGGAACTATATGTGAGAGTTGTACTATCTTTGCTTTGGGTGATTATGAACTTGTAGATCTTCCTTTCTACTTTTCAGGATTTGCTTTTGAGGCTATCAACACCTAACAGCTGTCGATCAAGGAATGTAAGGGGTTTGTATGACTCCATTCATAAGAGTGAATATATTAACTTTTCCTGTTATAGCAGGGAAAGTTACTTGGCTCTTGACTTCTTGGTGAGCTGAACCCCTTCCAGGAGCTCTGGTTTCATTTTTTACCAACCTTGCCTTACCAGCAGAGCTGTATGCTGGCCCTTGAGTTCATTTCCTTGGATGGAAAGTCCTACAGAACGCAGGTTGTGTTTGGCTTATGCTGTCTACTTAAAACAGGGGTTGGCTTTGCTTCTCCCTAGTTTAATTATCTGTCTGAGGCAGGCACTGCTTTTTCCTTATGAATACCATCACAAAGCCTTTCTCACAAAATATCTGTTCTCTCCTAGTGCTTTTGATGCTGTTGTCCAACTTCGGTTGGAGGAGTGAGCTTAAATTTGAACTGCCTACTTCTCCCATAGGAAGCATGCTGGTGAGAGTAGCTGTGCCTCTGCCAAGGGAGGAGAGACAGTGTGGGGTTATCTTATATGAAACATCGAAAAATCCCTGTGAGAGATAAGGCTTACCCCTCTTGGGGGTTAAGGAGGGCTTTGGAGCCCTGCTGGGTGGTGCTGACATTAGTACTGGTAGGCAATGGATGGTTTGCTGCTGGGTTGCCCCATGCTTCCAGGAGATGCTGTGGAGGCAGCACCCAAAACTTGTTCTTTTTGGGGATCATTGTGACTGTTGATCTGTGCATACAGCCCATGTGGTGGGAGAGTGTCTCAGCCAAAGCAGCCAACCCATGCGACTGCCATGGCCACAGCTGGGAATGGTTTTTGGTGACTCGCTTCTCCCTTCTTGGAGCAGAGTTTCCAGGAAGATGTCTTCATGCCCTGGTGGGTGTTGAGCAATTGCCTGTGTGAGGGAAGCAGTGGTCTTGGGTGTCCACATCTCCCTGCTCTCCAGCAGAACTGAGATGGGGCAGGGGTAACTGCCTGGGACTCTGGTTACTCATGAGCTCTGGTCTTGATAGCAAGCATGGGGAAAAGGCAGAGCTGCATGGCCAGGCAGCATCCGCAGGAGATACCAAACAGCTACCCAGGCTGTTTACTACAGCATTTCTCTCTCATGGTTTCTAGCACTTGTGTCTCAAGTGCCACCACTTTGTGGTCTGCCTAACAAGAGCTTGACAGGCTGGACAGGGATGTGGAGACACTCTTGCATCCTTCTGTGCATCTCTCAGGCTTTCCTTTGATTCAGACCATGATAGATTTTTCTGACACCTTCCCTGTGTTCCCACCCCATCCTCAGTGATGGTCCCTTTCAGCAGCCTGGTGCTGTGGTGGGATGTGCAGGCAGTTGGCCAGGCTCTGGCCACTGCTTTTAGTTTTCTTAAACTCTGTGAATCATAGAATGGTTTGGGTTGGAGGGGACCTTAAAGATCATCTTGTTCCAACTCCCCTGCCATGGTTGCCACTACACCAGGTTGCTCAATGCCTCATCCAGCCTGGCCTTAAACGCTTCCAGAGATTGAGGGGGCATCCACAACCTCTCTGGGCAGCCTCAGAGTAAAAAACTTCTTCGTTAGATCCAGCCTAAAT
>VZTY01016133.1:41789-60123 GCA_013400935.1 Turnix velox | reverse complement strand
GGTGTGTTTTTTTTTTTTTTTTTTTTTTTTTTTTTGTTGTTGTCTCAGAGCAACTTTGGTGTCAAATTTGCTGGAAGAAAAACCATAAAATGGTTTCCTGCTGGCTGACCTGATCAAGCAGTAAATGTGTTCCTTAGCTCTTGGGTTCTGTCCTGGCTAAAGTAATTACAGAGGAACCCAAGCTTTGTGGGAATGTGTGAAAAGCTTTGGTTTTTCTTTTTCTTCCCTGTGCAGCATGTTTTGTGGAAAATGGAAACTGAGTGAGGTGGTGGAGATTCATCAGATGGAGTATATGTATAAACTGCAGCTCTTCTTTTTTTTAGCTTAAAAAATGAAGGCTTGAAAACCAGACTTGTTTCAGGTCTTTGCAGCAATGATTTCTCCATGCTGGAGCATGTGAATGATGAGGGAGAAGGGTTGGAGGGCATCCTGGTTTAGTCTGTGATTGCAGAGCTTCAGGCAAATATTGACACCAGATTTCTTGGCAGACATGCCATTCCTGAGATACTCTGTGAGTAAAAGATCTTTTGCTATCACATGAAGCAGGATGGTGGAGGTGATGAGTAAAGGGAGAGAAGCTCCACAAGAGAGGTTGAGCTGAGGAACATGCTGCTAAGGGGATTTCACCCAGAAATTCTGTGGTATCATGTTATGAGTCCTCTAACAAACAGAGGGATGGTCTGTCTGATGGCAGAAAGAGATGAGACATCTTGGTATGTCTGCACTGCTCATCTGGCATGAGTCAGAATGTTGGGGGTGCACCCTTTTGCATTGTTCCATGCCCAGCAGTTCAGATCCTTAAAAAAACAAAATAGAAACTGACTGCCAGCCACAGAAAGGGGGGAAAAATGTGAAATCCTGTTTTCCATCAGCAGCTGGCTGCTTGGGTTTTGTGCTGTGGGGAGGGTGTTTTGCAGAGCACGTGTGAGATAACCTGCCTTCTCTCTGCACTTGGAGAGAATACACCAGAGGATTGTTAAAATCAGCCAGATACCTCCACAGTATGGCTTTGTAGCATGGTCTGGACAAAAGGTTAAATCAGACAGTTGTTTCTGCTGTGCTATTTCCTATCTGATACTCTGGAGAAAGTTTAGTATCACTTAGTTAACTTTTGCAGAGCCATTTCCTGCAGGTTTTGTTAGAGAAAAGCTAGGTTGTGTGTATCCAGTTGCAGATACTTTCCCACATAAAATGCTCTGCAATTTGTTTTTACCCAGTCTTCATTCGTTTGCTAAAGGCTTTAGAGGCAGAACCTGTGTGTTTGGAAGAGAGGGTTTTTCTTTATTATTTCATACATTATTTGCTGTGACAAATTGAGGATAACATTTTTTTTTTGTTTTTTTTAAATGTGATATTGCTGTAGTCAAGCCAGACTTGACTTGCTTCCATGCTGCTGCAGGTTGGTGACCCGTGTAGTCCAGCATTGATAGTGTCTGATTTTAGGAAGGACTGAGAAAACTGCTGTTAAGAGCCAGGTTGTGTCATGCATGAAGAACAAGCACTATCTCCTCCTGGTGGCTTCACACCTATGCACACATTTTTTTATTTGTGTTTTTTCAACCATGTGATGTGTATTACCTTCTGATCAACTTGAGTATGTCCTCTTCCATCATCACTCCCATGACCTAGCTTGTGGAGAGCCTCCATCATGGTTCATCTTGTAATTCCTTCATTTTTTTTGCATGTGAAGTGCTGCAATTCCTTTATATTTCTGTCTGTGCTTCTAGTGATGCTTTCCACAAGCCCTAAGGATTATTTTTCTGATTATGATGAAACATTAACACTTCTTCTATGTATTCTCCTCAAAGAGCTTAATTTATCTGCTCTCAAAAGGACATTGCTTGGATTCCCTAGGTGGTGAGCACATGTGGAGCCCTCCCCATGCAGTAACAAACCTTGGGGGGGCACCTTCTGCATCCAGAGGTTTTAAGTAAATACTTTTTGGAGTGTGAAGCATTGGTGCAAAGCTGATGTGAGTTTTGCCTCATGAGAGTTTTGCCTCATGAGTGCAGGTAGTGAATGGTGAGCTCCTGGCATGGTGCCCAGGCTTGCAAGGACCACTTGGAAGAGGGAAACAATATTTCTGTTCTCTGCCTAATTTGTAGTGTTAACTTTTCTATCTTCAATGTAGTCAGCCACCCACGTAGAGCTTTATGGGATTTCTTTTTTTAATTTTTAAAAAAAATTTTAGAGGCCATTGGGCAGTTTTAAGATGGCATCTACTTTGGTTTAGGACTGAATGGCACAGATTTGAAGCAAGAGGGAGGAGTATTATTTCTTTTTTTTTTAGCTTCTTCCTGCAGTGCTTATTGTTGGATACAGCCCTTTTTCAGATAAAGGGGTGTTCTCTGTGCTTGAATCCAGGGACTGGAGCCTTTGCTGGCTTCAGCCCACCTTCTGATGGGCAAACCCCAGGACAGCTGAAGCAAAAAAAAATCCAATCTCAAATGCCAAGCAGAGGAGTAAGATTCCAGTAATGATAATTAAAAGAAGATGCAGTAAACTTTCCCAAATACTTTCTGAATCCAGGAGTTTTGTAAGAGATTGGGTCCTTAATTGCTTCCTGTGGCTAAAGAATAAGGAAGAGTTCCCTTTTCTGTTCCTTTAACTCCCTATGAGATGGGAAAGATAATCTATAGAAGAAGTTTGTTCCTTGATTCAACCTTAACATCTGCCCTCCCTTTGAATTAGCAATGACACTTTGAGCTGAGGAATTGCACAAATCAATGGAGGCATCAGTGGATCAACTCTTTGAAGTAAATGAGGAAAAAAATTTAACAACAAACCCTTTCTGATCTGAAGGTGATGCTTGTGCTGGGCTTTGATGCCTGACTGATGTAAGGTCTGAGCTTGGCCCCGCTAGTGCCCTAGCTAGGAGTGTGAGGAGTAAGTGTGGGCTCACTAACTGCCTGCTTCATCTGAGCTTTGCCTGCAGCCCCATTTGCCCAGGGCTCCTGAAAAGCAGAGACCAGGACAACAAAAAAAACCTGTAGCCACTGGAGATGGGGGCTGGCTTTTCATCCTGGGAAGTCCTGAGATGTTGGACTTCAGGAAGAGCAAGCTCATTTTACAAGCACTTTCTAAAATTATTTTGCCTAGACTTTTTAATCTATCTTGATCTTCTTCTAGTTTGTATTGCACTGGCTTTAGTTGGAAGGAGTTGAAAAACAGCACTGAAACTACAAATCTCTTTTTTAATAGTGCTTTTGTAAAAGGTATAGTATTGTATCCTGGAGAAGAGTGTAATAAAGATTTTTTTTTTTACCAGTGTTCTTTACAACTCAGGCTCTATAGCTGTTCCAAACTCTCTCATGATGAGCATGAGAGAAACTCATGCCTATGGCAGGGTTGGGACTTGATGATCTTTAAGGTCCCTTCCAACCCAAACTGTTCTATAATTTCTGCCTGTATATATCACCCTAGCTCTATTGCTTCATGTATATATAGATGTCCATCATCTTCATGGCTCTGTGCTGGACTCTCTCCAGCGGCTCCTTGTCCTTCTTGGACTCAGAACTGGACGCAATACAGGACTTAGGTGAAAAAAAATATAAATGCTTGTTCTTATAGGTGGTCCTGCTGTTAACACTAGTCCAGGAGTATAGCTTTCTTATAGCACATTGTAAAATAAGAGCATCTTCAGGAGGAAGATAGTCCTTATCAAGCAGTATTTCATGTGACACTGAACCACAATTTGAGAATTCCTGCATTGCCCCATTATCTGTTGTTTCAGCCTCTTGCTAGCCAAAGGTGATAATACAGCTGCCTGCTATTTTCAGGCTGTGAAAGAAGCTTATCAAGAAGAGGTCTGCTTAGGACCTAAAATATGGAGCAAATTACCTTGAAAGTCTCTTCTGGCTTTTCATTGTCAAGTGAAAGGTAGATTTATTTGCCTTGTTTTGTAACAAATGCATTATATATAGTTTGGCTTTTATTTCTCTTGATCTGGTTGGAAGTGGTTTCTTTAAAATGAAGCCTTTCCATCTTGAAGGTCAATTAAAACAGGTTGGAGGTCAGATAGAATAAAGGGACAGAACATTTGCTACTCAGTGTATCTATTTCTGTAATGTTATCAGCATGTGTGGTTTTATTTCTAGCATTTTGTTCCAGGGCTTCCTCTAAGACTGAACAAATTGAGGCAGTTTGGATGCAGTACAGCTTCCAATTTGGGGTTAGAAATCCATTAAGTTGCCCAGTGTTTTATTGGCAATACAGAAGTGCTTGGAATGAAAGTGCACTGTGATGGGACATTGATTAGTTGACAGGGGAGGAGGTGGATGCCTGTGTAAACCACACACCTTCAACCAGGATGGCTAGCTTAGGATTTTTTTATTTTTTTTTTTAGCTTGAAGTGTGCATATTTTGCCCTTAAAATGCCATTCTTTATTACAAAGGAGAAGCTATTTTTATACTGAAAAGGGAGAGCTCTGTCTCTCTTCACACCTCTGGAGGATTGCTCTATAGGTACCCAACCCTTCAGCTGATGCTCTGAAGAAGTGTCATTCCTTTCCAGGCACAAGATCATTTCAGTCCATGGCATTGAAAACACAGGGAATAACCTTGCTTGAGGTGGATTTTAAACTGAGGAGGTTTTTGCTGAGCATAGAAAGGAGTCTAGTGTAATAATTCCACTTGAATTTCTACTAAGATCAGAAAGGGCTTTATTTCCATTACAGAAAGCTGCAGAATTGGCCAGGTGATCTGTGAGGTTGAGGTTATTGCTACCAGGTAGGAAGAGGAGACTTTTCCCCTCCAACTCTTCACCTGACTAATTTTAACCATCACACAAATACTCTTTTGTGCTGCTTCCAAGCCAGCATGTATTTTTGGTCCTTTCTGATTAACTATTAATAAGAACCAGGACAAAAAGCAGAGCTGAGCAACCACAGGAGCAGGTTGCCCTTTCCCAAACATTAGAATAATAGAATAGTTTGGGTTGGAAGGGACCTTAAAGATCATCTAGTTCCAATCCCCCTGCCAGGGATGCATCCCACTAGACCAGGTTGCTCCAGTTTGGCCTTAAACACCTCCAGGGAGGGGGCAAATGATTGACTTGGCTCTGTCCTGAGGTGGCTGCATGATGCTGTGCCCCATGATGTCCCCTGGACCATCTGCTATGAGCTCTGCAGAGGGATGATGCTGGATGTGCTAAGCCTTCTGTGTCAGGGTTTGGTGCTCTCCATGTGGTGTGTGCTGATAAATACCACCATGAGAGCCGAGTCTGGTGTTGTATTAACTGAATTGATGTTTCTGATAAATAAATTGTGGTGTTGGAGTGGTGGAAAAAATGTCTTCTGGGCAAGTTAAGCAATCTGAGCTTACCAGAAATTGTGATTGAAACCACTTGCATCCCCGCAGAACACATTATAATTCTGTGTTTCAGGACAAAATGTATCTTAAAATATTGGTTATTGAATATTATTGAATGATGGTTGACCTGGGATGTTTTAATAAACTATAGGAATGTCTGAATAGTGTTTGGGGAGTTTTCTGAGTTACCCCTCCTTTTCCATCTGCACTTGACCTGTAACCCACAGCTGGGTTTGCAGAGTCATATGGTGGGAGGGTCAGGTTGGCAGCAGTTGAAGGTATTGCTGTGGGTCTTTCCAAGTATTTGAAAAAGCCAGGGATTTTACATGGTTTATCTGCTGGCCAGTACTTGTGAAAAAATTGCCCAACTTCCAGATGAAAATATTTGCTTTGCAGAAGTAGCAGTTTTTGGAACTGTAAATAGCACTTGATGGTGATGTATCAATGCAGCTCTTGTTACCCCTTAGTGGAGACTTAGCAGTTGTTCTAAGGTAGACACATATAGTAAATTATATACTTGTTAATCCTCAATAAATTGGTTTTTAGTATGTTGAATACACAGTGGGGAACCTTAATTGAAAATGTTAGTCAAGAAGTCATGCCCTTTATTGATTTACTGAAGAAACACAGTGGTGATGGAAGTGGGAGCAATTTGTTTCATGAGTATTTTGTTTATGAGCTGAGCCTCCAGCCTTTGCTTCAGTGGTTTCAGACACTCTGCTTGTGGAGGCAAAAAATTGCTGAGAAAGACATTTGCCATGAAATTAGAAAAGGGTGAATTTGCTTCTAATGCAGTGGAGCAAACAACTTGCACCGTTTTGGTTTTAGGGTATGTCTTTCTCATGACAGTAGGTAGCACTTTTAATTAAAAGCAATAAAGCCAGAACAAACCCTATGGGTGTCTGGGCAGATGAAGGGTGGGGTTTTATTTGTGGGATTTAAGAAAACAAAACTTCCACATCCTGCTTTTCTTTCCAGCTCCTTACCTGTCACAGGTGGCAAACCAGGTTTGCTTTATGTTAAATTAAATACAGGGAGGGTTTATTTAAATGTCTGTGCCCTCTTTGAAATATGTTTCTGCTTTGAGGCAATCCTAGTGGCTGATGGCTCAGTGTGTTTTGGAGAGGATCAGACCCCTTCAGGCAGTGCAACTTAATAGAAGCAGCAAATAAAGTGAAAAATTGCTGCAATTAAGTAGTGCCTGCTCTAACCCTTTCAGCATCCCCTGTTCCCTGTGCACAATACTGCCTTTGACTGGGCTGCCTGCCTTGTTAGGAGCAGAGGAACATGTTGGGAGGGTTTGTACTCAGTAACTAGGACTCTGGCTGCTGCTAGGGTTTGTTTTTTTTTTTTTTTCCAGAAGCAGAGAAAGTGGTATTGAACACCTTATCATTCATGCTTGCTTTGTCCTGCCATCATCTGTTGGTTCAGATCCCTGCTTCTGGCAGGGAAAGCCTCTTTGTGCCCTGAGGAAAGGGGGAAGGATCCACATGTCACCAGTCACACTAGTGCTGCTGGTGTGTCACTCTACATACAAGGGCTCACAGTCTTCCCTCTGCCACTGAAGCCACTGGATGGCTTTCAAATTACTCCACTTCTTGAAATCTTGCTTTGCTTTTTTTGGAGCATGGAGCAGTTGCAATACTGGAAAAAAAACCCCCTTCTTGTTGAGTGGACCAGGATCAAGCCCTGGTGAAATGAATATCCTCATGTTTCTCCTGGTGCTGTAGAGGCATAGCAGGGGTCTGAAGGCAAATGAGCTACCCCAGTGCTTAATACATATGTTGTGGTGTACTTGTGTATGCGTGTGATTATGTATGTTAAGCTGTAACTAATCTTTCTTTTAAAAAAACCCAAAACCCTCAACTTAAAATGTTTAGGGTGTTTGGAAGAGATGGTCTTTCCAAGCAAAATAAAACAAAAAAAGAAGAAAAGTACTTCACTTTTGTTTTGCTAAGGTTATTAAAATAGGAGGAAACAAGATCCTAGGTTTTATCAAAACACATTTATGTAAGCCAAACAGAGCCTAAAATAACCTGACACGGCCCTTTTTGGAGAGACAAACTGGTAAATGTGCCTTGTTTTGGGAGATGTAGAAGAAGCCCCTGCAGCAGCCTGGTGTTAGGCAGCAGGACATCTCTGCCCTTCCTCAGCCATTGATGATGGAGAAGAAAAGGTGAAGAGAAGGCTCAGGAGGAACCTCATAGTAACTTATCAATACCTGAAGGGGGCCTACAGAAAGGCAGGGGTAGAACTTTTTAATAAGATATGTAAATTGGAAGGGAGTAGATTCAGGTTAGACATAAGAAGGGAATTCTTTATGATGAGGGTAGTGAAACACTGAAACAGGTTGCCCAGAGAGGTTGTGGAGGTGTTTAAGGCCAGGCTGGACAAGGCACTGAGCAGCCTGATCTAGTAGGAGATGTCCCTGCCTGTGGCAGGGGGGTTGGAACTCGATGATCTTTAATGTCCCTTCCAACCCAAACTCTTCTATGATTCTATTTATGTGCCCTGTGCAAGCAGACCAACTCTAGTGGTGGCTTACTGGGTTTGTACACACAGATGTCTTTGTGCCAGATGTGTGGGGTCTCTGCCCTTGTGAGCAGAAAGAGTTGAGAGTGTGGAGTGGCAGAGAGGAAGTGCAGGCCAGGGCTGCAGATGTGTCCCTGAACATTACTTGAAAATTCTCTCATTCCTTAAACCATATCAGCCACATATAAATTTGAAGTCTAGCACAATGCTACTCAGTGATGTGGTTTTAATTAGTATCCTCTGCATTAATCGTGGTGTACATCTGCTGGAATGAGCGTGGTATTGATTCTTTGGCGATCATGCTACAGGAATTTCCTTTAGACAGCAGTGCTGGTCAGGACCGAGAGTGATTCATGGTGCAGCTTTCTTTGGTGTCTGGATGACCTCTCAAAGTTTGTCTTCACTGTCAAATTAGCTCATATTATGGCTTGAGGGTTGCCCTTAAGTTGACTCCCTTCTGCACATAAAGCCCCTTATATGAGCAGGCTATTAACCCAAGCTAATATGATGCTGCTGCTGCTAATTTGAGCTAGGGCATAAGTGAAGCCTGAGTGAGCACATTGGCTTAGCTGCTAACAGGACCTCTCAGTGCTGAGGCACCACATAGATTCTGCCTCTGCTTCCAGAGTCCCTTTCTCCCCAAAGTAGCAATCTGGGACATCCATCACTCTGGTGCTGTTATCTCTTGAGCAGCAGAATAGAGATGAGGGTGATGAGGGAGCTGAGGGGAGTAAGAATCTGTGGCTTACTATCAGTTTAGCAGACAGATTCAAAGGAAATCCAGGAATGGCTGTGGAGGGCTGGGTGAGTGATTTCCCCAAGACCAGATTTCTGCTTCTGGCAGTGCATCAGCCACTTCAAAAGAATCTGCAAGAAATCCTCCAGAAGGTAATTAAGGACTTCATATCTAGTGTGTGAAAGTTCTGACTTGTATTGCTGAGGTGGCTTGTGCAACTCCATTCATTTTGGGGAGAACTGGGGGGAAAAAAAAATCCCATTTAAGGGAAAGTGCAGCTGTGGGTAGCTGGCACAATCTGTAGTAGCTGGTTGGCTGCTCTTGTTTCATGGGAGTAGATTTTGGACATGTCCTGTGAACAAGAAGTAAATGGACCAAAGCTGCTTCTTTCTATCCTTAACAATCCATGCAGCCACCTAAATCCTCACGGTCTCTTTGATTGCTTTGTGCTTCAGTGTTAAGCCTTCAATGTCACTGCTTAGGCAGACTGTCCCATCACTCTGGGAGCTCACAGGCTTATTTAAAAGATAAATTTGAGCCTGCTTTCTTCCCTGCACAGCTGTGTGCTTTTAGTATGGGCACTGTGTTCCCCTCTACCATTCCCCGGCCCCCATCCCCAAGCTAATTCAGCTGCAGCCATGCTTTTCATACCCAATCAAGTGTGCATGGGGCCTCCATTCCAGTGCTGTAAAGCCATCCACAAACATGTGGGAAGAGGATGGTGCCTATTCAGTGAGCTGTGGACTAGGCAGCTATCTTTCGACAGATTAGCCAGAGGAATTTCTATTGCAGGGCTCGATTGTTCTGGGCCCACAGCTCCCTTTTGTGCAAGAGCAATGAAAAGTTGTGTTATGACAATGGTTGACAAAGTGTTTAATGAAAGCCACAGTTGGCAGTGGCAGAACTTTGAGCCATCCTCCTCCTCTTTCTCCAGTGCTGTCATCAAAGGGTGCAGAAATGCTTTTGACATAATCTTCTGCACTGACAGATAAATGGGTTTGATGTAAGGGTCGGAAACCTTCACCTTGCTGAACAGAATTCAAACCAGCATCATGGTTAGTAGAGTCCAGGAGCTACATATGTCTATTCCTTTGTCTGGTGGGCCAGCCAGACACTTTGCTTTTCATAAAAGAGGTGGCTTTTGATTTGTACTGGCCAAGTTTCCAAAGTAGAGCCAAAACTTCTTGTGATATCCTAGTCTACCCTATACCTTGGCTAAGGAACAAGATTGGCATCTCATGGTTCATAGAGCTGACTGATCTTGCTGGCAAGCAGGAGTCTTTATGTGACAGCATTATTACTGTGAGGGGATGGTTTTAGGGCAGGCTACATACCTGGTCATTTAACAAGGCTTCTCCTTTAGTTTCTGTAGTGTTCAGTGATCCACAGTGCCATCTTCACAGTGCTAATGAAAGGTGAACACTGCTTTCTTATTTAGAGACTGGAATGGATGAATAGGGTCCTTGCTTGTTCAATCAACAGAGCTCTCAGTTCCTGATCATGGGCATCTCAGTGTGTAGTGGGAAAAATACCTATATTGTTGGATTAGACAATACAACAAAAACCTGAAGAGGAATGCAAAAATGTGCAAAGCACTTCTTGTGCTATTAAGTCAAAATACAAGTGTGTTTTTCTTCTAAAAAAGCAAACCTTAGACCAGCTTCTATTCATCAGGGAATAAACAATCTGAATGTTAGAAGCCATTTGAGTTGTTTTCTCTGCCATCTGTAGAAGTTTCTGACATTTGTGGGATTGGGGGGAAATGAAGAGTCCAGGCTCTTGTCCAGGATTGATGTTGATTTGTCTGTTGAATTCAGAGTTGCCTTGAAGGGATCAAAATACCCTCTTGTGAGTAATTCAACAGGAACAAGTGGAGAGAAGCAGGCAGGGACACTGAGCAGTCTGGCTCTTGGCATGGATAAGGCTCAGCTAACCCAGTATAGTGGTAGATGCAGGTACCAGGAGATGGGTTTACCACACACCAAGGACATGATCTCTTTGGACTGGCATCAGACTCTTGGTGTAAGTTCTCACTTTGAAGAGATGCCTGGCACCTAAGATAGCTCAGGTGGTTTAAAGGACTGCTGATTTGTAGAGGACAGGGCTTTGGCTTTGAGTTCTGAAGACTACCTTGAGAGCTTTGTCTTCTTTGAAGAAGACATTTTAGACTACTGACAGTAGAAATGCTTGCTCAGTGAGCTTCTACACTACTTTGTGACACCAGACTGAAGGGCTTCTCAAGAAGGAACATGTGTGCTGTGGCAGAGCAGAAATGTGGCAATTTTTAGCTATGTGGTACCCCTACACTTGGCATCTGCCAATGTTGCTGCTCTGCTCTTGGCCTTGGAGAGGCCAAGATGATGGGAATGATCCAGCTTGTGCAGAGCTTTGTGTGTTGCTGTATGTTTAGCCCTCGAGGTTTGTGGTGGGGGAGTGTCATATATGCACCCATGACCTCAGGTTTTGAGTTCCCTTCTTTATTTGCATTACTGGAACCCAACCAAGATTGAGGCCTCCGTTTCATCAGCACTGGGCAAACCAAGACAATACCTACCTCAATTTTATTTACAGTCTAAATAGACAAGACAGACAAAGGGTGGCTGTGGAAACAAAAGCTCTAGAGAGGTGATGTGACGTGACCCGGTCACCCAGCAGGAGATTAAGAGAGCCAGAAATAGAAGGGAGGTTTCCTGACTCCCGGTCCCAATGATCTATCTATTGGAGCACGTTAATTCTTTCTCCCATTTGCATGCTGTGACTAGCATGCCGAGTACTGTCTAGTGAGGGGATCTGCCTTCTGGGAAACATCCTTTGATTGCTAATGCTTCAGGCTAGAAATTCCTGGGCATTTTAATGCAAGTGAAAATACAGCTAGTCTCAGAAATTGAGTAAACTGTTTATTTTGGTGTATCTATTTAATTTCAAGCCTCCTGTTTGCTTTGCACTGACCCTGCGTTTCCAGCTTTCATTCCCTCGCTGACTTTTGAACAGCACATTGTGTGTTTGGTGAAGATAACTGGCAGTTGGAGTGGGTAGTGTGGGGAAGACTGCAGACTTTGGCATATAGAAGCAGTGGGTTTCACCTGTATTTCTGCAGCAGCCATTGGAAGGTCTTTCTGTTGCTAGTTGTGCTGCCTTAAAAAGTAAACCAATGCCTTTGATGTTCAAACTTCTCTCATGGCAGCCACAACAATCAGAAAAGTCACTTTGGGCGTTGTTAAGCTATGACCGTGAAATCCTTTAATTTATGGAGACCTTTGTTGTTTTTTCAGTTTTGAACTTGTGGAGTTCCCATCAGCATCACTCAGTGCCTGAGCCCCGACTAAGCCAGGTGTAGGGGTGATCAGTTTGGTGCCTGTGATTCTCAGTGCTCAGTTTATAAAATAGCCTCTTAGCCTATTGCACAGGAATGTTTTGATGATGAGTATGTTTACCATAAGAAATGCAAAGATTTGCAGTGAAGGAAGGCACAGAAATACATTAAAGTAGATGGATTCATGCATGGTCATGACCATGGTTGCATTTCCCCCCTTAGTTTGTCACTAGCATTTCTGTGTCAGCTTTGTCTTTATTGTGTTGAAGCTATAGGACATTACCTGTTGTATTTTCTCCTTTTGCCTGACAGGGACAAGCTCCAACCTGATTTTGCTGTGTGGTTTAAAAAAAAAAAGTAATGTAATCTGTGGGCAAATTGCACTTTAATTCGTAATTGTGCTATGAATATGGACTTGGCTTTCAAATGCACTCCGAGTTTAAACTGCAGTTTGACTTTTATTTAGATAAATGCCTTTGAGTTCATAGTGAAATGGATATGTGCTGTAGGCTGGTATTGATTTAAAGGTCTCCTGAGTGTTTTAAAAGACAGTAGGGGCTTACAGGACAGCATATTTTAAAGCTAGATGCTTGGTTAGGTTTTACACTCCTCTGTAGCTTCAGGTCTAGATTCTGCTAAGAGCCAGCTTATGCTGTTGATTTGTGGAGCCTTGTTTCACAGCAGGTATTGGCAAAAAAATTGAACGTTTCAGGCAAGATGCAGGGAACCTTCTTCATAGCTGGCTGCTCTGAAGTGGAGAGCAGTGTGAGAAGTATTGAGTAGTTCCTGTGTGTAGGGGAATGCTTTGAGGACTTCCCATAACTGCACTATAGAAGGGCAAGTCATCAATAATGGCTTTTTAGCTCAAAAGTGGTATTTATGTCTTCCTTCCAATCATGCAAAGTTGTTGAGTTCTACAGTCTTTCAAATTGTGGTGTCAATAAGCATTGCTGTGGGCCTAGATTCCTCTTTGCATTGGTACAAAGTGCAGTGGGCCGAGAGGAGCAGTTAAAGCAGGAGGTCTCTGATGTTCTTCTGACAATTGCCCTTGGGTGACATAGCCTAGGTAAAAGTTCAGTAGGTGCCTCAGTGACTTAGGTCCTGTTTACCCTTCTGAGCTCCAGGCTTGCTTGGGTTCTGTGGGCACAGCTTTAAAACAAAGAAAATAAACCAGGGAAGATTGGCCAGTTTTCTAGTCAGACTGGCTTGGTGGTTTGAATAAGCAGCTCTGTGTTTGAGGGCTTATCTAACAATCAGGCCATGAATCTTTTTGGGTTGTGTTCAGAGGTGCAATAAGAGGGTGTAACCTCCTTGTGGAGGAGACAAGAGGGTTGAATTTTACCCAGGATAATATCCTAGAGGAGGGTGTGAAGCGGGGAAAAATTAAAGTAAGTTTCCCTTACAATTTCCTTACAACTCCTTGTGGTTGCAATTCTTGCTGCCGCCCATCAATTTGCCTCCTCCCTCTTTAGGCTTCACACAGGGACATGCCAACGCTGCATACATCATGTTAATTAAGCCACTTGTTAATTTCCGCCTCATTAGTCACTTGCTCTTAATTAATCTAATGTCCTAGTAAATCCCTAGCTACAGGTTTGACTTGTATGGGGTGTGCTGATAGTGTTGTGTGTCTTGAAGGGGAAATTTTACTGCCACACTGTGTGGTGCTGCAGCAGAGCATGGCCAAGTGCTTGCTTGTGGTTTTCAGAGTTGGTAGTTTAATTTGTATTATTTTTATTTGTTTGCTGTCCCTAAGTAGTCCTTGCAGTGTGTTCCTTCCAGGAGCACATTGAGCTTTGGCCCCATTTCCAAGCAGGGATGTCCTGTGAGGCTGGTCTGCTCTCCTGTCAGGTTGTTTTCAGATGATACAGCACAACCTATTTGCCATCTGTCAGCGAAGTGCTAAAATATGATCTAGATTTGGACTGTCAGGTTACTGGAAAGCTGTGGTTTGGGTTGTTGAGGACCAAGGCATGGACTGAAATGACTGGCTGAAAGCTGTAATTGCTGATTTAAAAGGAAAAAAAAATCCTTATATTTTAAATTTTCTAACATTTTATATTTTGTTTACACATAGTAAGTATACATACCTGTGTATGTATTTTTGATGTAACACACTGATATATGCATATATATTAAAAAAAGCCCTGTGTAAAAACAGCTATAAAATATTTAGTGGAAGGTTTGTTGATTGCTTCAGTTTAGACTAATTTGTCAGGAAATATCCTATTCATCTGTGATTAGGTTTGTGGTTGTACATAACCAATAGAAGAATAATAGTTGTGTAATATAAAGACAAATTAAAACCACGCTCATGTAAAAGAGGGGGAAAAAAAGCTTAGAGAGAGCTAGATAATGTTTTGATCCCAGAACTAAACTAGCTCATATTCAGCAGAAAAGTGTTGCCCTGCCATGTTTAAGTGCTCTTGCTAAAAACAAACCCACCCTGGCGGTGCAATCCAGAATAATTAAGATGACTCTTTTGCTGATCAGGGTAACTGCAATATGCTGATCCCACTCTCTCTTTTTATTTTAACAGAAACCTGAGCTACAACAAGTTGACAGAGATCGATCCTTCTGCCTTCGCAGGGCTGTCAGACCTGCAGGAAGTGTAAGTATTCTTTCAAAGGTTTTAATTGTATTTTGCCTGGGCGGCTTGTGGGCCAGGAGGAAATTGTATACAGTTTCCTAAGACAGTACCTTCCTTTAGTTAACTTGAATGAGCAGATTTTACTTCGTGTGGAGGGTTTTTTCTCCACCTGTGCTGCTGTTTTGGTGTGTTGGGTTGTTTTTTTTAAACTAATCAATTAACAGAACACAACATCCCAATTAAAACAGCATAGCTGTTACTGGAAATCATTGCAGTTTGCCTCCCTCAGTCTTGTGCAATAATCTGAGGGAACAGTTCTGCCAACACACCTGAGCATACACACCAAGCTCCTTGCTGAAAGGATAACCCTGAAGCAAGGCACAACAGCCTGGATGGTGACACCTGATGCCAACGGAAACAAAGGTGTAGTGTAGTGGATAACAAAGCACTTAACTGTGTCTCCTCCTCTCAGACTTTTCTGTTCCTTTTGGAACCAGAACAAGTTCTATTTGATGTCTACTAGGAGTGACTAAAGCAATCTTCTGCTTTGGTGGGGGAAGAGAAGGAGCTGGTGAAGGTCTTAGTGTCTGTGCCAGACCCCCTTGCTGGTGAAGTAAACCTTAATTTGGGGGCAGCAGCAGGATTTCCTAGCTTCTAATCTGTGTAAATGCCCAGCACTCAGGCTTGCAGAGGAGCTGTGCTTGTCAGCTATTCTCAGTGACTCCCGGAGCTCCCAATTTTGGGTTTTGAAAAACGAAAGTGACTGAAATTGCAAGCGGTGGGTTGAGGTAATGGGCTTGCATTTGAATGTTGAATCGCTGGCATACTTGAGGTTTGGGCTCTGTTTGAAGAGCTACTGATGCCTCATGGGAAACTGAGAAAACATTTCCTTTCAGAAACAATACTGTGCTCTGTGTATATCCTGCATTTTTCTCTTGTCCTCTGTCTGTTTTCATTAAGCGCTGGCTCTGGGACTTGTGGAGGGGCCAGATTCTGTGATTCTTAAATAAGGAAACCAGTCTGCAGCAGCAAGTGGGAGTTCCTCCTGACTAATGTCTGCAGAATTGGACTGTGGGGATTAATATAGCATCTCTCCCCTGCCCAATTGCCCCTGGCTCCCCTGCTTACACTAACAGTAGGGACTTGCTTGGGATCATGACTAAGTGAGGAATATCCTACAGCTCTCTGCAGTAAATTCACCCGTGATCATCCTGCAGGGCAATCGGGGAGAGGAGAGAAAGTGATGCAGGGGAGCCAAATGCTGCCTACGTGATGTGTTTTCTCAACTTCTCTTTGACCTGTGGAAAGCCTTAAATTACTCTGCACTTAAAGTAGAGAATTGCTACCCTGATTCCCTGGGACTTAAGAATTATCCTAACATGACTGTGGCTTAGCAATAGCTTTTATTTGTGGAAGTGCCTGGAGGCATGTGACTTCAGGGAGTGAGTGCAGAGCTGGAAATGAGGGTGGCTTTTGGTTCCTTAGGTAGGGAACTCCCTTGTGCAAAGTGCTTTGTGCACATTGAGAGCAGGACAAACCCTGAAAAATCAGCTGCTAAAAAAAGACATTGGGGTTTGGGGGAGGTAAGTTATGTGGCCCACAAAGTAATGGTGCAGATAAGAGCTGTGTCAGAAAGGCAGGGATGGAGAAAAGGGAGAGGGCAGAGGAGTGAGTAGGAGGGAAAGGGAGCAGTCAGAAATGGGAGACTGGAAGGCAGGCAGAGGTCTGGAGTGGAGCCTGGCAGGCAGGCTCTGGGAAGCGTGAGGGGAGCAGCTCTATTAAAAGCCCTGTCTACCCAATCTGGGCTGCTTTTGAGTAACAGCGAAACCACAGACCACTGAAATAAACTGCATTTCACAAAGAGAACCACATCTGTACTGCCAGAGCATCTCCTTTCCGAGGTTCTTTTTTTTTTTTTTTTAAGGACTTTACAAACATTCACGGATTAAGCATCATGCTGTGGCATGTCTTGAGAGAGCAAGTCAGTGTTTTGCTGTGCTCTACACTGGGCAAACCAAGGCACCCTCAGGGAAAGAGATTGCCCCAAATAATAGATGCACTGATAAGACCTGAAACCTCCCATAATGCTTTAAACTTGGTGTGTGTGGTTCTTGAGCATTACAGATGGGACTCCAATCTGTTTCTCTGGATGTAATTATTGCAATTATATTGTGGAAAACATTTACTTTCCCATAATTTTAAGAAAATCTCTGTAAACCAGAAGATTTAAACTTTAGTAGCTTACCTTGGGTGCTCCTTTTTGCTGCACTAAGATGATAATAGTGTAGCTACTGTATTCATCCAACGTTTTTCCCCTTTCCATGGGTTTAGGCAGTTTGTGGTATTTCCTTAAACATTTTTTACCTTAGAAGTCCAAGTCTGTGAGGTGAAATTTGGTAGCTCCCACATGCTCTGATGTGCCAAGTCTTCTCTTGTCCCCTTTGGTGGCTCTCTGTGTCTATCCTCTAAACCAGACTGAAAGGTTGAGATTGAAGATGCTCCTGTGGGATGGCCCTATGGTCCTTTCTGGGGTTTCTTCAGGTCATACAGATCATGGCATCCATGAAGCGATGGTTGTGCAGCTCTCAAGTTTTCCAAGCTCATTTGTAACAAAGTAGTAGTAACTGTGCTAGAATTCCTCTCCAAACAGCTCACCTTTTATTTTCTAAAGTGCCTTTCACTGAAAGCTCTGGAGAGCTGTGCTATTTTTGAGCAGGCTCCATTTCAGCTTGACACCAGCCTGGCAACCGGACTGTAAATATTTTATACGGGTGGCCCCCCCTTTCCTCCCCTGCTTGAGCATCCAGAGGCAGCAGGTTTGTGTTGTCAAAGGGAAGGCTGGGGAGGAAAAAGAAGATAAAAAGTTTTTAAATTGTTGAGCCTGGCTTGAGTTTTGGTTTTGCCTGTTTTTTAATTCCTTTACATGAGGAAAAAGGAAGATAAATCCCCAGCAAATCCTGAGCCTGGCTGGCTGCTCTGCATCAGCAACTGGTGCCTGTGAGCCAAGAGAGAAAATGAGGTGGGAAAACCACTTCTGACTGACTTCTGACATGACAGGAGGCTGATACATGAAAATCACACTTATGTCAGAGGAAGGTCTGACCACTTTGCTAGGTGCCAGTTGGTGTCAGAGCTGCTTCACCATAGCTGAGCCAGTCTAGCAGAGGGTGAGCCAAATCATCCTTCTCTCCGTGTCTTTCCAAAAGATGCACACTAAATGAAAATATAGCAGGAATATAAGCTCTTTATAGCTTTTAAGCTCTTTTTAATTCTGTTTACAGCTTGCTTTTTACCTTCTGAAAGCTTTAGACCTTGCTATAACATGAGCAACAGTGAGCTTTTAGTTGGAAAGTGGAGCTCCTTGCTGAATTGCAATGTATCTGGCTTTTTTTTTTCCCCTTACATTTTAAGGTACGGGTATAATGTCAGAGGCAGAGCCCAGGCTGAGGAAAGCTTTTATCCCAGCAGTGCCTGGAACTCCTTGTGAAATCAAATATCTTGCCTGCTCTCAGAGGAATCACAAGGAAGTTCTGAGATGGATGTATCACTGTTCTCTCCCACCTGCCAAAATTGTTTTAAAGGGGACACACACACCATTAAAAACAATAATTTATGCATATAAGAAAGAAGTTCTTTAGGGTGAGGGTGGTGAAAAACTGGAACAGGTTGCCCAGAGAGGTTGTGGATGAGGTGTTTAAGGCCAGGCTGGATGATGCATTGAGCAGTCTGGTCTAGTAGGAGGTCTCCCTGCCCATAGCAGGGGTGTTGAAATTGGATTATCTACTCTACCCTGGTGAGACCACATGTGGTGTCCAGTTCTAGTCCTCTCAGTTCAAGAAGGACAGGGAACTGC
>VZTY01016133.1:0-41620 GCA_013400935.1 Turnix velox | reverse complement strand
GGGTTTCTTTAGCTTGGAAGAGAGGAGAGTATCTGAGGACCTCATTAATGTTTATATATATATATGTGAAGGGTGAATGTCAGGAGGATGGATCTAGGCTCTTCTTGGTGACCTCCAAAGATAGGACAAGGGGAAATGGGTACAAGCTGGAACAGAGAAGGCTCATTATGACACGTTGAAATTGTTATGTTCACAGTGAGGGTGACAGAACACTGGAACAGACTGCCCAGAGAGGTTGTGGAGTCTCCTTCTTTGGAGACATTCAAAACCCATCTGGATGAGTTCCTGTGTGACCTGGTCTTGGTGTTCCTGCTCTGGCAGCAGGATTGGACTAGATGATCCCTTGAGGTCCCTTCCAATCCCTGATACTCTGATACTCTGTGATACCCTGCTCATTCCAACCCAAACCATTCTATGATTATGCCAATAGATTAGCACACCTTCACCTCTGCCATGCCCCCCCATTGCCCATTGCAGCATGCTTTGCTTCTCACACTAAAATGATGATCTGTTCATGATGCAGGAGGGGAAGAAGGCAGTGAGGAGAGACTTTCCTCACCATGAAGGGTGCCTGCGGGTATGGGCCAGCCCCCATTTGCTGTCCCACAGCTTTAATGGCTTCAGCATGTGGCAGTGGGGGAGCGGGTGAGATGGCGGAGAAATCAGGTAACTTTCAAGCAGCCAGACAAGGGACTGTTACAGTAATTAATTGACTAATTCACCATACAAACAAGGGCTCTTTAAAGCAAGGAAGAGCCAGGCACACGGCAAGGATCTGCTTTCAGTCAGAAAAACACTTCAAACATGAGGCCATTGAGCGGGACCTTTTTGGACGGTGGTTTCCAGGAGCAGGACCCTGTCTGCAATTGCCATTAGCCCCGGGGGGCTGTATGGTGCTCCCCAGCTGGCTGGCTGGAGCAGGTTACCTGGTTTTGGTAGCTTTACTGTCCCTAGAACCATTTTGTCTGTGTGTATGGTGTTGCTGCTGGCTTCATGAGGCTGCCCTTGTGTAACTTTCAGAGCCTGGCTTGATGTGGAGAGAAGGCCTGAGGTGCCCTGCTAGGCCCCACAACCTGGTGTGAAGGATTAAATGGGGCTGCTACTTTGGGACAGAGATAAATTCATTGTCCTGAGGACTCAGTTGCCTTGTGTCATAGAATCATAGAATAGTTTGGGTTGGAAAGGACCTTAAAGATCATCAAGTTCCAACCTACCAGTAGATCAGGCCTTGTCCAGCCTGGCCTTAAACACCTCCAGAGAGGGGGCATCCACAACCTCTTTGGGCAACCTCTTCCAGTGTTTCACCACTGTAAAGAATTTCTTTCTCATATCTATCCTGAACCTATCCTCTTCAAATTTACATCCATTACTTCTAGTCCTTCCATCACATATCTTATTAAATAGTCCTACCCCTGCCTTTCTGTAGGCCCCCTTCAGGTATTGAGAAGTTACATGCCAACAATCTCCTGTCTCGGGCTCACCTCCCTCCCTCATGCCTGTGGAGAACTCAGGCTGATGGATGGCTGTGGCATGATGCAGGTCGTGATGGCACTTGCCTTCCCTTAAGGAACTCTGTGGGAAAGGGGTGAAAAAAAAAAAAAGTCTTTTATAAAGAAGGTCATGTGGGACCAGCTGTGGAGTCTCTCCTTCATGAAAGTGTTGGGTTGGGAGGGTAAAGGTGTGGGGCCTCCAAAGCCCTTGAGATGGAGGCCAGTGCCAACATGTCAGCAGCGTTCCCAAAAAGTCAGGGGGTTAGATAAAGTGCCAGTGCTATTCCCTGCTCCTCACATGTGGTTTTTGGCTGCTGTCTTCAACAACTAATTTGTTTGTTACAGGCGACTGAACAACAACGAGCTGACCACCATTCCCTCCCTGGGACCTGCTGCTTCCAGTGTCCGCTCCCTTCATTTGTAAGTCTGTCACCTCTTTTGGCTTTTCACTTTGGGCTGCTGTTTGTGGGGGAGGTTTAGATGCTGCCAACTGAGAGTTTTGAGTGTGTGCCACCTGCTTTTGCTCATTTTTTTTCACATTTCATTGTCCATCTTCTTAGCACCTTAGTTAAGAAACATCTTCTGGAATTATGTGATTCGTATGAGGTTGTTCTCAGTCAATGTTGTCCTTGTGGTCAGTAGTAACTTAAGCACTGAACTAATCAAGATGGTTGCATATTGAGTAAAATTACTTTTTTTTCTTTCTCTGGGTTCTTTTCTTTTCTTTTCTTTGGGTTTCAACCATTATGTCATACTTGTGCTATTAAGGAAGTATATAACTTCACCCTTTCTTTATTGCTCTTTTTTTTTTCCCTGGCCCTGCTGTGATAATTTCTCCTTTCTTCTTAAAGCCAGAAACTATTCACATCTTAATCTTCTAGGGAACTCATTCCAGACGTAGTTTTATGGTCTCTTTTCAAGCTTTTTTATTTTCTTTTTGAGAGGGTGATTGGTGTCTGTAAGTCTAGATGCACAGAAGCTTTGAAGTTCCTAACTCTGGTAGTTTCAGGTGCCTGCAGAAGTGTTAGATACCCGAGACCCCTTGCATGTCTACCACTGAGTAGCACAGGCTGAAGATGATGCTGAAGGGAATAAGGATATTATAATTTCAAACTTCTTTGTACCTCAAGAGTGTGGATTTCTAAAATTATTTTTGCATGTGTCTGCTTGTAATGTACACCGAGAAGGAATTTTGCTGAGATATGCATGATACCTCCCCAGTTCTTGGGAAGGGGAAGTGGGTTGTAGCTAATATGGACTCCAGCAAAGTGCCTGAGAAGTTTAATGTCTTCCAGCATGCATGGTCACATTCAGGTGTCCATATTTGTCATGAGTTGTCTTCTTGTAGTGGAAAACACCCATGTCCATACCACCAGTGACTGGCTTCTTCTGCTCAAAAGGCTCTGACTTAGATGACCTTGATTTGTTGACTAAAAATACATTCCTATTACTTAAATCAAGGGTAGAATTGAGTGAAACAGACTGGCACTGTTCCTACTCTTCCATTAGGCAGTGTTAAAATATGCAAAGCAGAACTCCCTCACTGTCTTAATTCAGTTTAGGGATGTTAGCTTCACATTGGCGTCCATATCTCACTTTTATGTTTTGAAGTGAGTTTAGCTTTTGTTTGAGATAGGGTTGCCTTTGATCTGGTTCTAGGGTGTAGCATGTTCCTGCAGAGCTTTTGAAGAGCCAAAGTGCTCCACTACTGTCAATCAGTGCTGGATCCAGCAAGTGTCTCTGTTAAATGCATAAGTAACCACTTCACCTTCTGGGTGGAGGGGGGTGGCTTGTGTCTCAGCAGTCATCAACCCTGTCAAATGTGTCACACGCAGTTGGTGTTAAACCAGCTTGTTTGATTTCTGCCTCTTGCAGCCTCTCCCCACTTGTATGACCACATGTGAAGCCCTGGGGTGTGACATAGGGGCTGCTGGCTGTGGAGTGGAGCAGTAATTCTCTCTGAGAAGGGGAAGGGTGCCTTTTTCAATCCCCTGACACAAGAGGCCATCTGCTTGCCACCTTATCTGAGCTTACCAGGCTGCCACACAGCTCTGCATGTTATGCACTGGGATTCAAAGAACTCCAGGTTTATGGGTGGAAAGCTCATGTACAATTTACCATCCAAGATACAGTTTTATGCCCCCCAAATCGTCTTTTCTTTCTCAAGAAGTCTATAAATGATCTTTGTTTCACAAGCCCCTGTTGTTATTTTTGCTATTAATTTAGCTGTTGGCAAAGGACCAAAGTGCTAGAGCTTTGGGTGGATTTCTTAAAAAAAATTCTGAATTTAAATAAGCAGCTTGGGAAGGAGGTATAATGACTGTTGGAAGGCAGTAGATTTACAGCTCCTCTGAAATTTCAGAGTGGTGCAGAAGGAAGGGGAAGGTACAAAGCTAAATGATAAAAGGAAGGTATTCTAAACAGACCTGCTTAGGATCACTTTCCAGAAATCTGTATTGCTTTCCTCAGCTGCTACACATAAATAACTCTTATAGTGGGATTTGTAATGCTGCTGTCATACCTCTGCAAGAGGGATCTCTAGCTTGTTGCAGAGAATGCCACTTTTTTCCCCTCCCTTGCATTTTATTTTCATTTTTATCAGAGGTAACAATAATCTGAAAGATGTTTTAAAGTACCTACTTTAATCGATGTTGCTGACTAACTCACACTGGAATGATTTGCTGAGGAAGTGAAGCTTTCTCCATCCTTGGAAGTCTTTAAATCAATTGGATGACTTCCTAAAAGATGGTCTTTTAGTTCAACTCTGGGTTAATGGGCCTGATACTCAAATTGTTGGGTGAAGTTCTTTGGCCTTCTGTGATGTAAAGAGTCACACTAGCTTCTTCTGGCCTTTGAATCTGTGAAGTAATAATTGGGGAGAATTGGGGAGGCTGCCAAACCAAACCCAGGGTGAAGACTCATAATGAAGACTGTGTACTGGGAAACTGGTTTATGTTTAAGTATATAGTGTTACAGTGTATTCTTACTGCTAAAGAAAAATAAATACATTTCCTTTTTCCCCCCAGTGTTTAGAAATGTGTAAAGTGTGTTTACCTCACAAACCTCTGAAGTAGGTTTTGTGTATTGCATGTGGTTAAGTATTTCCAAAGGGCTGTGAATGCATTCTAAAAGCAAGCATTTGTGTATTTGTCATTCAGGACAGTCCTTTTGAAAATGCCACTTCAACTCCTGTGCTTCCTAAACTGGAGAAGAGACTTTTTCTTCTTTTGATGCTGGGAGAAAGTAATCTGAGCTTGGCAGTATAACAAATTCTCCATAGGGTTTTTTTTTAATGAGCATGATCTCTTTGCCTTCCCTGTCTTACAATTTCCCATACCTGTTCTCTCTCTCCCACCCCAGACTTGCTTGACCCCCATGTGTGGACCGTGGGCCATATGGAAGTGTGTGGGAATCTGTTGGAGAGAGAATTCTCAAGGCTTTCTGCAAAACTTTGGATGTTTCAGGGCTGCAGATGGATACAGGCACAACTTATGTATCAAAGATGCTATGCCCTAATATACTGCCATGAAATTTAGTTGAGTCTAATTATTCCTTGAAGATTCACTTTGTTTGCCTTGCATATTCAAGATACTGCCAAAGTTGTTCATCTCATCAAGAGCAAACATGAGAGACTTGATAAGGCTTTTAATAGACCAGAAGGGAAAAAATAATCTTTGTATGGGTTACCAAATAAAGACAGGCATTGAATGCAAACATCTGTTAATGCAAACAAAAGCCAGGAAATTCAGCTGGGAGGGGGAGAGACTGAATCTGGATTCATTCCGAAATTACATTGGAGTAGCTGAGAGAGGAGAATCTTGCCTGAAATTCCCACAGCATTTGTAATTTAGCTACAGTTCCTAGACTTGGACATTTGGGAGTTGATGGCAGGATGTTTTCACTGACATGCTCTTGGCTGAGGATTTCCCTTTCCAATGTTCTGCTCTGACTCAAGTGTGTTAACTCCGTAGGTTCTCGAGAAGGCTCTTACCTGATCTGCTAGGGAAGGGGAAGAGGGAAGATACTATTGCAGCACAAATGAGTCTGTTTATATACATTGTCCTCACTAATTTGTGTGGAGAGTCTCTCAGGCTTGCTAGATAAGAGAAGAACCTGGGCTGCAGTCAGCTCTGTTATTATGGCTTTTCCACAAATGCTTTTGCAGGCACAGGCTCAGACCTTACTCTGGAGCCTGTCTGCCACTACTTCATCCTTTTGCATGTGCATAAATGCATCCTGGAGGGTTTTTGGGATGCATGGATGACAGAGATGGATCCCAGTCCTCTGCCTGGGGTCCAAGGTGGTCAGCCTAATTCAGTCAGCATCCCCTAACACTGGCCTACCAACATGGTAGTGCTCAGCCTGCTAACCAGACCTCAACGGTAAACAGTGTACACTCTGCCATGTCTTTAGGTGACTAGGAATTAAGGAAGTTAACAGATTAAACTCTTAAAAATTACTTTCACTGTAAGTCTGTTAAGCCCTCAACCATTTAGGAACAAAGGGGACAGTGACCCATGGCAGTCAGCTGTATGTTAGCAACAACCGAAGCTGTTTGAGGTGCTTTGGGCCCATGATCATGCTGTGAGTAAGCACAAATAACAAGGAAGTCAGAATAGGGATTTTTTGGAGCAAAAGAGTGTGAAATAGGATTAGCTGATTCACACAGGATGCAATGACACTCTGCAGTGTATTTACTGAGGAGAGCGAAATCAATAGGACTACTCTGCTGCCAAACTGAGCATAAAAGTCTCTTGAAGAAAATCAATCTTCTTTACAGACTCATTAATGTAAAGATCAATTCACATTAAACTGTAATTAAACAGAGAGGGCTAATGGGAGCAAGGTAAGTCATCTACTATGCTACAGGCAAAATATAGTCTGTAAAATTTCAAAACTAAATACATGGAGAATAGGAAACTAGGGAGTGGTGGGGAATATGCTAGGTCGGCTAGAAGGGACTGGTGAGCTCAGATGCCAATTGAGGCAACAGGGTTCTCATGAAAAGGAGGAAACTCTGATAGTATTCCACCTGGATGTGGAGGCTAAGAGTGCAGCCAGTAATTTCAGGAGTGATGTTTCCACTTGAATTGCATGGCCCCCCTTAGAGGAAAGAGCCCAAACCTGTTGCATCTCTGCTGTTTATAGAGCACAGCTCAAGCCTGAGCTGGTCTCTACGTGAGGTGTGAGCTCACTTCATGTTCCTGACTAGGCCAGAGTATAAACCTCTGTGTAGGCGGTGTTGATAGTTGGGAAGTTTGGGCTTAAATGAAGAATTGAAGCTTGAGCTTACATGATGGTATAGATGCAGCCTTGGAGGCCATTTGTGGCCTGGGATCATGCTGTGCTAATTGCTGTACAAACAGAACAACCGCCTTGACCCCCCCAAGAGAGACTTAGTTTGCAAGTCATCTTTGCTGGAGTTCAGAAAAGGCTGATCAAACAATTAGAAATAAGGAGAATATTCAGTTAATTCCATCTGGCTCACAGCAAGTGGTTTTGTCCTCATAAGCACAAAACATGGATGACTCAGATGCAGCCCTGTGCGGGGTCTGGTTGGAGTCAGCAGGCTCTGCTTTGTGTGTAGGATGTGTCTTGGGCAGCTCAGAAAACCACACTGCATTACTTTCACAAAGAAAACTATTTCTGGTGAGCAAGGGAAAGCGGGGTATGCAGGTGTAGACCCATCTGTGGGAGCAGATTCATCCCCAGCCCCTGCTTGCATCAGCTCTTATGTGCAGTAATGTCTGCAGGGACCGATTCTCTAGTGTTTACTCAGTCAGTTCCCCTCAGAGCCTGGAGAAAGCTGCTTTCTGAGGATTGGGTCATCCCTGCAGGCTACACTACTCAGCTTCTATTTTTAAATGTGAATACGTTGATGTAGAAAGGTGAACAGAAATAATGTTGGCAACTGGGCTGTTCTGCCTGTGAGCAACATAAGATATTCTGAAACTCACCTCTCCTGTTTGTTTTGCTCAGAGTTCATAGTAAGGCTCTGGTGTGTAAAGTCTGCTAGTTTTTGAGGCCAAAGACTCCAAGAGCCTTTCCCAGTGGAGGAAATTGTCATTAATCATGTGTTCCCAAGCACCAGAAGAGACGCTGTTTTGACTTCTCCTTTGGGCTGTTGGAGCTGTTCTAATCATTTGTATGTCCTCCTTGACCTTTCAGATATAATGTGAGTGCATGGAAATGGCAAAGAATCTGAGACTATTCCAGGGAAATGAGTAATCATTTTTTCTAGAAAAGCAACAGCAGTAAAGCACATGGTGCTCAGACTCAACAAGAGAGCATCAGGAAGCAATCTGGGCACATACAGAGAAGTATGAAAACTGACTAGAGGAAAGATGGAGTACATCTTTAGGTTACTTTATTTACTAGAAAGTGTAACAGTTTTTGTAGCCATGGCAGCTTGGGTGAGTAGAGAATTGTTTTGTGCTGGGCTAGGTCTTCTCTGACATCTGTGTGCTGCCTAGCAGGCCATGCTAGGTTAGTCTTTGTTCTGAATACAAAAAAGAAGACACAAGTGATCTTGTGGGATGAAGCACAAGATGAGGACTTGGAATACTTGGGCAATACCTTTTTGTGTGTGTATGTCCCACATCATTCACCTCACCCCAGTACTGAGTAAATCCTTGCTTGGGTAGGTCTGCTTTATCTGAGCTCAAGAGCAGATATTGCCCTATGGCAACTGTAACTTGTTGAAGCAAGTTCTGGTGCAGGTGCATGTCATGTACTTTGCACAAGATGGTTTCCAAATTCTGTCCTTCAACAGATCAAGCTTAGATTAGTTGTTGGGGTCACTTGAGAGCGTGATCTTTTGTTAAGGTCGATATGAAAAATAGCTTCATATTTGAGCCTTAGAATAGCCCAAACTCAGTACTATTAATATCTGTGGTAGATTCATTGTCTCGTTTAATGGCATATGGCAAATAAAGCACATGTCTACAAAAGCAATTCCTTTGTTAGTCTTCATAGGCTGAGCAGATTTCAAACATAAATAACTTGCTGAGTTGAAAGTTTTTTTAGCGTATTGGAGTTTCCTGCCTGAAAACTGCTAGTAATAGCAATTTAGTTTGCTTGGGGATGAGTAAAACCAGAGTTGGAGCTGAGGTAAAAGCAAGTTGTATTATGTCTAGGTGGAATTCTCTGCTCATTTTTCTTCCTGAAAGTTCGGCTGTAACAAAACTGTACAAAATCATGGAGCTACTAATATGTTACAGCTTCTGTTTTCCATCCTATTGAGATTGCTCAGTTAGGTGTTACTTTATCCTGATTGTTAGACCAGTGGTGCTTGCTCAGAGCATCAGATAGATCCCTAGTGATGAGTAAGGACAGGAGTGGGAGTAAAATTGGGATTTTTGAATATGTGGGGTTTTTTGTTTAAATTATCACGCCATAAAGCGCTTCCAAAATCTCTATTTTGTTTACCTTCAAGTATACTTGAAAGCTTGAGAACAGGCAGTGTCTTTTAGTTCCTCTGCATAGAATAATAACAAGGCTAAAACTGATTCAGCAGAGGTGTTAAAAAATTAATCCTACCCATGTGGTTCAAAGCCCTGTAAGTGAAACATCACTTTTGCCATTTACTTTCTGCTCCATATGGTGCTTAGCACTTCCATCATTGCTTCCACTGCACCATATAGGGTGTAATTCAGAATTAAAGAAACACTAGTGTAAATAGGATTTACTAAAATATGATCCTGCTCTGTCTAGGCTGGAAAATATTAGCAAAAAATAAATCTCTAGAAAGTTTATTTTTAAATTTAATCAAAAGCTAACACTGTGCTGGGTTTTCTGTTATTTTTAACCTATATTAAATTCCTTGATTAATTGCAGAGATTAATAGTATAGATCACATCAAAAGTTAGTCTTAACTACAGCAGAACCAGCCCTGATGGGGGGGGGTTCACAGAGTAGAAGATCTGACTGCTGGTTAAGGTAGAGGAGAATGTCATCAGTCATACTTTTAGATAAAGTGATCACTTGAGAGGCCACCCTGCTTTCCACATGTGTGCATAACTTGCTTGTTAACAGGAATTCCATGTGAATATTGATTTGGAATAAGTGGTTGGATGAGTGCTACTTCTGCCTGTCAAACCACTTAATGTTCAATTGCACATCAGGGAAAATAGCAAAGGTAGCTGGAATCTGAAACAAGAATGAATGAATGAATGCAGGGGCATGTGAATGAAAAGACAACTGTTTTAGTGGTCAGGTCTGAGAAGAGAAAAATAAGTTGCGGACAGGTGAAGTATTAAAAGTTGATGACAAAAGAATATCTGTAAATTGTTCATTTATTTTCAGAGTTAGTGTTTTCTTCTGAGCAATCCACATTGTGAAGGCAGTTGCTCAACAGAGCATGAACAGCCCAGGAAAAAGCACCACACTTTCTATAATTTCTTCACTGCCCTAGAAAAGGAACACTTTTTGTGGTGGTCTTATTGAAGAAGTTGATTGTTTCCCCTCCAGATTATGTTCTTGAGACAGCTGTCACCTTTTTTCAAAATAAGAGGAACTGCAAAATTAAATGGTCATTTTAAAGAAGATTGAAGAATTTGCCTAAGTGGTGATAAGTGGTTGTCACTGATTTTACAAGATCTGTTCCAGGAAAGCTTGAAGAGATAGTGTTTTACACCAGCCTGGCTTAGCAGTTCTACTTCAGAGCTCTGTTCCCTGGATCTTTTGACTCCTTGTGGTGCATTTTTTCTGAAGCCATCCTTCCTACCTGATGTGCTTTATTAATAACAGGGTGCCCAGACATAAGAAAAAGTATTTTCCTTGCTAACTTGACTGTTACTTTTCCTTATAGGGGCTATTCCCCTTTGGATGCTGAACAGTCTCAGCCAAGCAGAGCTCACAGAGGAGCCTGGCCAGAGGCTATCCCTGTTCTGGTGACCTTGCTGACAAGACAGATAAGGCTTTTCAACGGAGCACAAGTGTGTGTCATGTTGGAACAGACAAACCAGCCAGCCTATCTACATCTCTAAAGTGTTAACAGGAGTTTGACTGGCTGGTCAAATATGTGTTTCTCCAACTGCTGCTGCCTTCAAGAGGCAGTTCCATGGGAGTTAGAGTATAGAGATTAATGTCTGAAGACCAGACACATTTATAGTGTTGTCCTTTATGTATCTGCCTTATCATCAGGACCACAAAGCTGTTGTATTGTTGAATCCACTTGTTTTCATTGTGCTGCTGTCAAAGGTGAGAAAAGCCTCTGTGTCACATCATGGCTTTGAGGCACAAACAGTGCATGCTATCAAGAAGTCTGCTTGTAATTACAATTTGGATTAATATCCCAGCATCATGGGCAGAGTCAGTACATTTGGTTTGCACTTAAATTGTTTCTCTGCTTGTGTATTTCCCCCCCCACCCTCATTCCTGCAGAGGGACAAAAGCAAAACAAAGCCACCCACAAAACACATGCACTTACTAGGCTATGATGGATCTTCTTTACTTTGATCATTTATTACACAAAGAGAAACTAAAATCAGTATCAGGATTTAAGGATAAAAGTGCCTACATGCCTTGTGATCCCTATTGGCTTTCAAATGAACATGCTGCCCTTGTTGATTAGAAGCACTGTAAATAAAATGAAAAGAGGCTGCTCTCTCTGCCTGGGAGTGGGACAGCAGGATAGCTGTTCCACATTCTTCTCTGAGCTAGTTTAACTCACATCTGGGCTGGATCTGATTCTTGGTGCCTGTTCCTCCTTGTCACAAACCTGACTCATCTTGCAAGCCGGTGAAAATGATGAGAAGGCTGGGCAGCAGCCCTGGCAAAATGCTGGGTACAAGCAAAGTGTGGGGCTGTGGAGAGCTGGAGCTCATCAGAGCACTGGTGGTGAAACTAGACTCTTGGCTTCAATTACTGGCTTATGCATTTAATTTGTGATAGAAAATTGAGTTTGGCTGGCATGTATCAGCAGCAGAAGAAAGCCCTCAAGGTAAAAGAGGAAGAGGAAAAGCCAAGAGTGGAGCAAGAGAGTAGCAGACCATAGCATAAGATGTAGAACATAGCAGATGACAGATTGGTGTTTCTAGGAACCAAATAATAAGCCATTTCAAATACTTCCTTCACAGAGACTGCTCAGCCCCACAGCACATGGCCCTTTCAGAGCCATGTGGTTTCCCACATTCCTGTATGAGAAGTGCCATTTACCTTATATGACTCTTTTCCTTCTAGTCTTAAAGGGAATTCTGCTCCTTCTCAGCAGAGTTCAGCACTCAGCAGGGCCTCTTACCTCCCTTGGAGCCTTGGAGCTTGTTCCACAGGGGAGATCAGGGAATGTATGATGATGGAGGGTGATGAGCAGTGGTTTGGACTGAGAAGGAAGGGGAAAGGGATGAAAGACTAGCAAAGCTATGAGTGCTTACAAATGGGCTGTTTCAAAACCAGTGTTGATTCTGGTCAGTGACTTAGAGGTGTTCTCCCTCCCCAGTTGGAGAACTGGCTCCAGCTGAAGATTGCTAGCCCAAACCCTTGCAGGTCCATCACCCCATTGAGGGATGCACACGGTGACTGAAGATAATTGCTAAGATTTTTTGAGGTAGAGCTGCACACCAGGAGGTGAGGGTTATGCTCTAGGATTGAGTTCATCAAAGTTCAGGAAAGCTCCTTACCGAGAAGCTGTGACAATGAAAGATGCTTTACACAGCCTTTTTAATGGATCTGTGCCCTTTATGAATGCATCATTTAAAAGGCCTCTGTGGAATAGAGTCTTCATTGAAACATCCAGTGTAACCAGAAGAGAGCAGAAACTCTGGTCTTCTTGGAACCACCCTGTAGCTGATGTACCCATAACAGAGACTGTCTTGTCTTCAGGAGTCTTAATTTGCTTTGATGTCATAACAGGTTGTGCAATCTGCAGAGGAGATAAGGCAGCTTCTGTTTGAAAGATGATGAGCTTCTAATCCTGCCTGTCCCACACGTTTTACCCTGCTAATGGGCTTGAATGCCAGAGCCTTAGGAAGTTGCGTTATTGCAAAAAATATCCAAAATCACATGGTGGCAAGTCAGTAAAAGTGCAGATCAAAGTGAGAGAGGGAGAGCTTTTAGAAATTACATCACTTATCTCAGTGGATGAAACACATCTAACAAGTCAAACTTTACATAAACACAGCTAGAATAAAAATACCTTAATGGAATCACATATCTCACTGCATGTGAATTTTTCTGGGTGTTTTCTAAGAAAGACTTTCCTTCATACACCTCATACTGAGCTCAACCAAAGCCCTTCATGAATGTTCATCAAATCCAGGCCCTTGGTTATGTCCAGCTACCTCAAAAGAGTGTGCTTGATCTCTGCCTGACTCTTACTCATATGGCTGCCTCAGAAAGGAGCTGTGTGAATATGCCTGGTGGGAGGATAACATCTGCCTACCTTCAAGTGCTTAGGGCATAAGGAAGCTCTCAGGCCATCCGTGGCCTGCACCAGGTTGCCCGGACCTTTATTGGTCTGTCAGCATGGAAGGAGTTTGGTCCTGTGGGTGGTTGCAGAATAGCTCTTAACAGGCAGTGAAACCAGCCCTTGAATCACATTGGTCTCACATGAATAGCCCTCTTGACAGCAGGGCAACCATTTGCATGAGTAATAGTTTGCTTGTGGGAATAAGTGGCTTGTAACCCAGCCCTTGTAGTGTCGCTGACTTAACCTGCAGGTGGTTTTTGCTCCCAGATCCAAAGGGTGAGCAAATCTTATCAGAGTGCTTTTTGTGACTCCAACTGTCTGTGACCTGGAACAGAAATTCAGGCGGTGTCATATCTTTTATTCCCTTAAAAACAAACAAGCAAACAAAAAACCAAACCAAAACAAAAAAACCCACAAATGAAATAACACTTTTTCTTGAATCTCTTGCATCCCAGCCTTCATCCCACCACCACAAGGTGAGAACATAACCTGATGAATGACTCCTCTGAAATAAATCAGTTTTGAAGTTGATGTATCACTGTAGACTTAAATGAATAGTTTGATAAAGTTGGACTAGCTGCAACAGCTTCTTGCTTTATGCTTAAACATGATAGTTTAAAATTAAAACAGTATGACATGATCACAGATTTTTGCTGCATCTTGGAAGGCTTTTTTTTCTAAATAAGTACTGGGGAGAGGGAAGATGATCACATTCAGGCTCAGGCAGAACATGTTAACCTTTAAAGAAAACGTAGGACATCTGAAGAAGTTGCACAAGGGATTTTCCTGGTGCCTTTTTTTGTTTGGTTGAGAGGGGTTTTTTTGTGGTTGACCCTAAAATGCAGTGGCTGCTTGGGCTGCACACAGGCAGCACCTGAACAAACAAGAGTTGTATCTGTGGCAGCTTGGGAACCAGCCAGGATTCCTCAGGGAAAGAGTGATTCAGAGCATCTGAAAAAAGTGGGGGCTGCTTCCATGCATCCTTGCTTCCTGCCCAGACCATAACCCATGCAGCTTTGCTCTGAAAGGACAGCAAGGCTGTTCCCATAGCACATCCAGGTCTCAATGATGTTCTCTTTCTTTCTATACGTGAATAAGAAGCACTTGGGACAGTTCTTGAGCTATAGATTATAATGACATGACCAAAACAAACATTTTATGTTGATGGTATTGTAAACCTAAACACATCTTTCAAACTATCAGTTCCTCTTCATCCTTGTCAGGAAAACTGCTCAGACATTGCATTCCACTTGTGGTGGAATGATGGAGTGAGTGATGGACTAAAATCAGGTGTGACATAGACTATGGTGAGAGTGTAGGAACCTGTATCTTGAATATATTCTCGTGTTTTCAGGAGGATTAATATTAAGTCTTCATCTTCTCTTAGTTGAGAAGGTGGAGGAGGAGGCAGTTCCACTGTTTGTGACCTGTCTTTTGTTATGCTGCCTTTGATCTCACTCTCTATGCAAAGGCCCTGTATCTCAAACAAACCTGACCTGTCCTTCAGTAGCAAACCCCATAACTCTTTTTGACTCTGGCATTTGATTTTTTCAACGTTTTCCCAGTATGGAAATATTACCCAAACTCAAAACTTCTTAATCTCTCTGTTTTAAGTCTCGTGATCTCTCACATATGCTAATTTTAAAAAAGTGCTTGTGTATGAATAGAACCCGACCCGAGGTGCAGAGCTTCTCTTTTGAAGCTTGATTTTATTTTTGATGCCTATAACAGGTGTTGGTTTAATAGGGTTTGCTGTATTCCGGCTTGGTTTTTTTTTTTTCCCCCCTTTCCCCAGCCCCGCCAGCTCTGTAAGCTGACACGACATGAAGGCCAAGCATGTGACTTCTCCCTGCCTTTACCCTGGCTTCGCAGCGAACATTTGCACTGCAGACTCCTGGCAGCCTTAATTCCAGCTTTGCCTAAGCGAGCTGGTTTTTGTGCTGATTGTATTTAAATGGGTCCAACCAAAACCCCTTGGTAGGATCCCATCTGAGGGTCTGCTCGCTTTGATTTTTCTGCTGTCAGCTTTCTAAGGGGCAGCTGCTGAGGGGAAGGGAATGTGGCTCCAACAACAAAGGAGTGTGTTTGTCCTGCTGGCTGCATCGATTTCACACCAGTAGTTTGAAGCCACGGTCTAAATTAAACTGATTAGCCTTCTCCAAAGGACGGGCTCGCTGCAAAAAGAGGAAGGTAAATTCTTCCCCTATTAGATGCAGCGGAAAACATTTCGCAGCCTGTTTATCAAATATTCAGAAAGAGGCTTCGAAGGAGGAAACCCACCGGGATTAAAGTGTAACTTTACCTCTAAAATACAAGCTGAGATTCCTGGAAACGCTGCAGGCTTTTGATTTTGAGCCACCTGTTGTTTTCCTGCCCCCCTCCCTCCCCAAACTCCCTCCTGACTTAGAGCAAACTCAAACACGCTCTGGCTTTGCTGAAACGTTGTCTTGTTTTTCTGTCTCATGGCAGACCAGAGGAGTGCAGAGAAAGCCCCTTCCTGACGTGGTCCTCACAGGCTGGGTTCAGCAAAGAGCTGTCTGAGGTTAATCCAAATCTCCTGTAATCCCTAGGGGTCTGTTCAAGAGCAGTACAAAGTGCAAGGGCTAAAGAGGCTGTGCTACCTGGGGGTGTTGACCAGGGGTGCAGGAGGGTTAAGCTTCGATAGCTGGAGGGTGGTGGCTTTCCTCAGCTCTCCCTTTCCATTTGCAGCTGTAGCTGGTGCTGACTGAGGGCCAAGTGGCTCCTGAACAAGTGCCATGTACAAGCAGTTTGCAGTCTGAAAGCAATCTACTGCTGACTTGGAGTTACCTTTGTTTGGCACTGGGATGTTACAGTCCAAGGTCTGGGCTAGCTGCAAATGGAGTGTCTCCTGGAATGAGGCTGGGTATGAGCTGGGAAGTTCGAATGTCTTAGCCAGATCCTCCCATTATTCATCAACAAACCCTAAAAGGACTTGGATGGGCTCCTTAGTTCCTCTGTTTTCTTTTTTACTTAAGCTCCTTTCACTCCAAATTTGAAGTCCTTGGTGAAGACAGTCCTGTGTCATTCTCCTCTGGTATTATGTTCCTATACAGAAGGGTAAGGCACAGGTACAGAGGGGTTAAGGAACTTGCCCAAGGCAGATGATTCAGTGCCAGAACTGGGAATAGAAACTAAGAGCCTTGGCTCTTGCTCCCGGCTCTAATTGCTCAATCTCACATTGAAGCCCTGTCATCATACACTCTTGAGGTAACACTGGCTGAACTGAGAGAGGGAAAGCTGTTTCCAGGCTGTGATACCTAAGGAATAGGGAAAGGAAAAGACACCTGGAGGCAAATTGGTTGTGGAAGTGCCAATAATTTGTGCTTTAAAGCCTGGTTTCAGCAATTGGCATTAAAATTTGATCTGTCACCTTTGAAGCTAAGGAAGTGTAAACTAAGGAACAAGTTGGGAAAAAATCCAGCCCTTTTCCAGTCACAGCTAAAGGGGAGAGGCGGAGTCATCATATCACTAGTCTTTTTTTTCCTACTGTAGAACCCCCTCTGATGAGATTAGGAATAAAGGGAGACGATCCGAAAGGACCCAATTTATAACAGAAAAGATTAAATCACATTTCATCTCTAACTTAAAAAAGGGAAAAATAAAATGTAATCAAGCTAGTAAAAGGTTTGGACGATGTAACATTCGTATCACATGCTGTGTATAGGAAAAGTCAGCCGGGCTGGTTTTGTTTGAAGTGTGGTGCTTTGAGAGGGTGCAGGGCTTTGCAGCAAACTGTCTGACATTCCCCAGCTGGGACTGGCTGGGGATGGTGTTTGGAGCTGAGAGTTACATTTGGAGACAGACCATGTTTGAAGGAGACAGAGAGAGGGAGAGAAAAGAGCCTGTTTTTTTCCTGTGTGAAACAGTGCATCCATCTAATCTGCCAGCTGTAGCACATGAAAAGCAAGAGGCAAATGGACAGAAGTCACCTGGAAACTGCAAGACTGCCTCAAACAAAATACTTCTTCACTTTTTTTTTTTTTTTTTGTAATTTTCTTCCCTTCTTTCTTGTCTGGGATGGGCTGGGAGATCTGGCAGGCAGGCGGATTGGATATACGTTGAGGAACTGAAGCACAAAAATATTAATACTAAAGAAAAAAAAATAAATTAGCATTGGCATCCGAAGAGCATTTCATGTCCAAACTCACTCCATGCTCTCACTCCCTTGCAGACTTAGCTGCCCTGTGCGGGAATTGTCAGGTAATTTATAGGTTCTTCACGTTCATTTGTACAAGCCTTCATTTCCTGTTAATTTACAGCCAGATCCATCTCAGCCGTCACAGCCTAGATGAGATCAGAGTTGAACTCACAGCTCCTGCTTCAGGAGAGCTGCAGAAAACATGCCTGGGGTTTGCTTTCCCTTATGCCTGTGTTGAGGTACTTTCCTGAGTTGCACATTTAATAGACTTTCTTATTTCAAGGGGGTAGGAGATGGAAATTTTTGTACGTGCTGCTTCTAATAATCAAGTCCTTGAAAAAGCAGCTAGCTCTTGGGAAAAAGAAATCCCTCTCTCCCATGCCTTTGCTTTATGGAGGTCAGAAAAAAATCTGGGTATTGTGAGTTTTCCTGTATTTTAGTCATGCCATTAGCATAAATCCACTGGAGCTCTGTTTCACTATGTGCCATGGATGTGAAAATTCACTCTTTATTCCTAGCTGTAAATGGATATTGATCGCTTGGATAGTAGCCATGTCATTGCCTTTTATACAGTTTGTGGTTGGCAGAGACCTGTATACCTGGAACCCGTGGAATAACCTGTTTGGTGGCATAGGTTAATGACTTTCCTTTGGTTTTCCTGATGCCTTTTTGCACCACACTTAGCAGCACACTGCTGTAGTGGTGTGAAATGTGTCCTTGATGATTTGTGAGCCTGTACTGAGTTAATTAAATAGTGTTTAAACTCTTCAGTCAAAGATACGTTCCTGTGAATGTTTCCCCCGTGTGAGAGTCATGCTCTGGGTGTTCAAAGGATGATTTTCCAAAAAGCAAATTGTTCTGGAGATGCAGCTTTTACCTTCTCCCTGTTAAGAGACATCAGCAAACGTGGTCCCTGCCTATGGTAAGGGGGGTTAGAACTCTGTGATCTGTAAGGTCCCTTCCAACCTGAATTCTATGTGGTGGTGAAACAAAATGGTTTAAATTACAAGGATGGTAAAGGAGCATATCATGGTGTGTGGAGCAGCTCCCTTGTCTTGTGCCATTGATGTTTTCTTTTTAGGGAGAGGTTTTTATTGAAGGGGCTTGTCTGAAACCCTGGGAAAACTTGAAATGGAGGTGAGACTATAGAAGATGGGCTCCTGGGCACTCATAAGCTGCAGTGCCTGGAAGGCTGTGGTCAGTTTACCCCTTAGTTTTTTGTTTCAAAGAGCTGAAGCTTTGCCAGGAGAGCTGGGATGTCCTGGTTTGCATTCGAGAGTGCTTTCACTGGCTGCTGTCTCCCCTTCTGGTTACTCAGTGGGTAGCCAGCCGGATTAAGGCACGGTACTTGTCTGAACCCTCCCTGCTATCTCTTATTATTCAGCAAGTTCTCAAGTGTCTGCTGAGCGTCTCTGTTTGGAGTGCCTCACTCCCAGCCTTGCCAGTAATATCAGTGACTGCTCTAAATTCACATCAGGCATGTGCTCCACTTCTGGTGACTAATGCACAATGTATTTTTTTTTTAATTGGTTACTGCTCTCTCTACTGATTCAGGCCAGAAAGGAGTCAGGGGAAAGGACTCAGGGTTTTTAGCCAGACCTTGTTGAGTACAGATGAAGTTATTTAACCATTTGGTGCCTTCTCCTTTGAAAAACACTAAATTTTATCCTTCAGGGTGTTGCTGGTAAGGTGGCAAACACATGGGATCATTCTAGACTGAGATCCTGCAGTGGGTTCAGGGTCTAAGCAATGCTACTGCAGGGTTGTCCTAATTGCACAGTGGGACAAAGAAGGCAGAAAGATGAGGAAACATTTGCAAGAACATTTGCAACCCCTCTTACAGAATTTCTGTGCATTAGAAATAATTGTAACATTGTCCAAAGTTGGCAGTTTTCAGGAGAAATCCTTGAGACTCTAGTAAACAATGTTTTGTAAGATTGAATTTTTGCTGAGATTTTATTTACTTGTCTGTTTCCTGCTCTGAAAATTGCATCCTCCATGTAAAACGTTGATCGGGGCTTCTTGCCTGTAGGATTAAAATCCAGTCCAGCAGTTCCTGTGTGTAGCAAATCACTTCTAGCAGCTCATACCTGTAGGAGATTGAGCCCAAATTACTGGAAATAAAACTGATGAAAGGAGTCATTAGTTCTGTAGAAGGGAAAGGTCTTGTACCATACCAAAAAAAAGTGAGCTAGTCTCTCTAGCCATAGGAATAGCTTAGGGACTAGGGGAGATCTTTCTGGTGTTGGTTTCTCCTCAGCTGTTGAATCATAGAATGGGTTGGGTTGGAAGGGACCTTAAAGATCGTCTAGTTTCAACCCCCCTGCCATGGGTAGGGACACCTCCCACTAGACCAGGTTAAGAGGAAGCACTTAAAGTTTGTTTGAATGCAGTGGCCAGTCCTGTGGGCCTGCTTTGGCCTCAGAAGTTCTTTCTGGCTTTTTTAAGAGAACTAAATTGTCTTCGTTTCTCCTCCTGACTGTTTCAGGCATCATAACAGGATCCGTAGCATTGAAGCAAGTCAAATGAAGCCCTATGTTACCCTGGAAACGCTGGACCTGAGTTTCAATGACATCACGGAAATCCGAAACGGCTGCTTTCCGCAGGGACTTCATATAAAGGAGCTGTGAGTTTTTCTTGTTGGGAGCAGCTTTTGTTGAGTTACCACAACAGAGAACAGAGCCTCAAACCTTCTTTAAAAAAAAGGGGGTGGAGGGAGGGAGGGATAACCATGTGAAATGCAGGGTTATTTGTCAGGATTTTAAGTGGAAAAGAAAGTTGGAATGCTGCATGTTGTCCCTAACATCAGGTTATTTTTTTGAACTCTGGCGTTTTGGTTTCTGATGTGTCTGTAAAGAATGCAGGTTATTATTAATTGTGTTGCATGGGAGTGTTGCATCAGAGAAAAGCATCTGCTTCCTTCAGTGTGAGTGTCTTCTCATGTGGAAACTCAGAAGCCGGAAAAATGGCATCTCTTTCCCAGTGGGAAGTGTATGCTCTTTCGCAGATAAGCCCATGTGCATCTGGGAGAGAGAATGACTATTTCACCATTAAAATGGCTATTGAACATGAAGAACAAAAATCCCTCATTAATTATTTGAAGAAAATGGGATTCATCAGAGTAACACAATCCCCATATGTTTGCTTATCCATGGTAACACTGTAGATGCTTTTGGAGAGATGCAGAGAAATAATGTGCTTATATTAAACTTCACACCAAAGTTTCTGCCCCTGGTTAGAGAAAGTGGAGTTGTGACTGGTGTTTGCCTGTTACCCTGTAAAAACAGCCTCTGGCAAAGACTAGGGTCCAGGTAAGAAGGAGCCCTAGGACAGATGCTGAAGCAAAAAATGGGGAATGAGTCATCCCACAAGGAATATTCTCCAGTTAGTGGCTTCTGCTCCTACTTCTTGCCTCAGTGAGGCAGGAGGGTATGAAAGAGCTTTTAGGAAGTTCACAGCACCTTCTCCATGTTCATCACATGGCTCTCTTCTTTGTGCAGCCAGAAATCCAACCTCCAGCTTGTCTGGAGACCAACCAAGTGCTGATAAAAGGAGATTTCTTGACAGAACTGTTCATTTTTCTACTGTGATTTATTGCAGCTACCTGGGGAGCAACAGAATCAGCACCCTGGAGCCTGGTGCTTTTGATAGTCTGTCACGGTCCCTGCTAACACTTCGTCTGAGTAAAAACAGGATCACTCAGCTTCCTGTCAAGGCGTTCAGGCTACCCAGGCTAACACAACTGTGAGTACAAATGTGCACTTTTAATTAAACTCAGCCACACTTTATGGAGACAAAACATCCGTGAGGGTAAACACACCAAATGTCACCCTTTCTCACCTGCTGTCTATAAAACCCAGCCTACACTATGCAGTAGTCCTCTGCCAGCACCTAGTAAAACACATGGGAAGAAGGTCCTTTTTGTCTTGTAGCTGTTGGCTTTTGAGGCCTTTCTTTTGATGAGGTGGGAAGGGAGGGATGCTGCAGCAGACACCAGCATAGGACAATTCCCTTCTCTTAAATGCTGATGGTGTCTGTGGCACAAGAGAGATTTGGAAGATGGTTCTGTTGCAAGTGACAAAGCTCAGCCAGTTTTTCAAGACCACACATGTATCTTTGTGTGGCAATAAAAGCAAGTAATGAGGGAAGGTTGTTAACCTGTGGGGTGACACTTGGGCAAAGAAAATAACACGCTAGATGAGTTAACACACACGTTGTTGTCCTGCCTGTAGTCCATATGGCAGGAGCTGCATGGGGATGCATGGACATCTGCAGCTATAAATATACTTTATGTGCAAAATAGTAGCACTAATGGTTTAGCTTTTACCTTCTGCTGCTGGTGGAGAAACGGGCCCATTTCTTGAGTGGCCTGTGGTCTTTCCATCAAATTTGATAGGTAAAAGGTCAGCCTCTGTCTGTTATAACACAGAGTCCACAAAAGCTGTTGGAACTCACACCTCTTAAGTGACAACCCCTTGACCTCTCGAATGAAAGATAAATCCATAAGCCAAGCTGTGTCTAAGGAATGAGTGTACACTTCTGCCTGCATCACCACCATTTTTTCAACATTAACACTGAACAGGGAACTACCCTTCCTTTAAGGTCCCTTCCAACCCAAACCATTCTATGATTCTGTAATTCTAAAAAATTGAATTTTTTAGAGTAAGTAATGCCCAAAAAATTGGGCAACTCAAATATTTCCTTAGCCACAAAAATTCCTCTTGGACTCATGGTTCTTATAGCACCTGCCTGTTTCAGAGCACATTTTTTCACAAGCCCTATAAAAGCAATGGCTTGTAAAGGGAAATAATGCTGATGTTTGGTTCAAATCTTGTCCCTGCTTGAGAAAAGATGACACGTGAAAAATAGATGAAAGGAATAAATGGCTTAAAAAAAATGCAGAGAGAAGAGGGATGAAGAGGGATTGGTGCATTGTCTGTGTTATTTCTCTGCAGTGAAAATCCATCCCAGGGTGAGTTTATTTAAGCCATCACACCCAGCCCACTTCCCTGGCGAGCTCCAGGATTGAAAATTTCCAGTGTGATTCTGCTCTCTCCTGGGAACCGTTGACAGAGGGCTTGTTGGCATTGCTGTCCCCATTGTGTGCTGCACAGATGATGCTGTGAGAAAAGACTGGGATTTAATAAACTTGTATGGCCTTGGTGATTTTAGGGAGCTGAACCGGAATCGCATCCGCCTGATTGAAGGCCTGACGTTCCAGGGACTGGACAGCTTGGAAGTCCTCAAACTCCAGCGCAACAACATAAGCAAACTGACTGATGGAGCTTTCTGGGGTCTAGCCAAGATGCAAGTCCTGTAAGTGTGAAAGATGGGCTCTCTTCCCTTTAAAAGTCTAGACTTTGCCTGCTATTGTGTCCTTCTCTGCTTCACAGTGAGGATTCCCATAAGAAACCTGTGGGTGCTTACACCAGTCCTTGTACTTCTTTCTGTATCCTTGATGCACCAAGCTCTGCCATGCTACAGCAGCTCCTATTTAGTTCATCCACAGTTTAATAAAGCTCACTGCTTTGCCAGGTGCTCAGTAAAAAAAGTCTTTTTTTTTTTTTTGCTTATCTGTCATTTCCTTTTGATTTTTCTCCACAGCCACCTGGAGTATAACAGCCTGACAGAAGTCAACAGTGGCTCTCTCTATGGCCTTTCCTCCCTGCACCAGCTTCACCTCAGCAACAACTCCATATCCCGCATCAACCCCGATGGCTGGAGCTTCTGTCAGAAGCTGCATGAACTGTAAGTTGGTTTCTGTTGGGGTTCTGATGCTGATATAAAATTGACAGGAAAGGGCAGTAAGGATCTTTCCCAGTCCCTATGGCTTACAGCTCCTGCTGTATCAACCTTTAGAAATTGAGGAACTGTAGCCTCCTAAGTGATGCCTTTTTTATTCATGATATTATGACCTTCAGAGCATCTGATCAAAATATGTTTGCACCAGAAACAAAGACTAGAACCCACTAAAAGCACGCAGTGCCACAAGACCTGTAGAGTTTGTGATGTGCAGCTTGCTGATGCTTTTTAGCTAGCTAGTTATAAGACATGCATGGCTTGCCATATGATGACTGTACAGCCTGAAGGAAGCTTTGCTTTGTCCTTTGTATTTACAAAGAACAGTTGTGTTTTTAAACAGCAGAGATATAGCCTTTAAAGGCTCCTTGTTTCTCCTGTTTACACTTTACCCTTCCTGTAAGGCTCAGTTGTTTAAAAGTAAATACATGGGCTTTGCTCTCCTGAGATCTCCAGTTGTGAATACAGTCTGATGAATAAAGGAAAGCCTTGCTGCTGGGGACAACCCCACAAGAGTGTCCTTTTGGACTGTGGTACTGCTCAATGCCTTTCTGAGAAGATACACATGGATGCCTGCAGTCTGTCATCCCCTTGGTGGGACTGTGGAAAGATTCACTTTCTTCTTTGGAGAACTTGACACATGTGGTTAGTGGAACAGTATTTCATTCTGCTTGGTGCTCATAAATCTCTTGTTAAATGTTGTTAGGAATTCTCCTGTCCATCAAAAAGCAATGATAAAGCAGCAGAGGCCTCACTCTGCACTGAGACTAAAGAGTGCTACCTGCCTACCCAGCTGTGAGTCCCTAGTTTTTTGGGATATGGATTCAGGGAGAGTTGGACATGACACATACCAGTATTTTTAAGTTTAGAAGCTGGAAAATTTCTTGTTAGGCTCTGATCTTCTGTTGAACCCAAATTAATCATTCAGATGAAGACTGTTTTTGGAAGGCACAAGAGAATACTTTCTTTTTGGTTGTAGTTAAATACATATGTGATTGTTTAGTTACAGAATTGTTCAAATCACTGTGAAACTGCCTGTGCCTCCATTTCTGTAGGCAGCCACAGTTTCTTCACATGCAATTCTTTTATTTCTCAGCTATGGATTGGGGTCTCTTGCTAACAAGTAGTACCAGCAGTGAGCTGGTCTAGCTTAGAGACCATTCTTAGCAGCAACTGCAAAACCCATGTGCAGGACTCTTACTCTGGTGCCAAATGGGGTAGATTTGGGAAATGCCTGGTGGTGTGAGGTGGTAGGTGCCACTGGGGCATGCTTGGCCTGACAAACAGGATTGTGCTAGAGTGTGAGGCCAGAGAAGGCAGTAGCTGAGATTCGAAAGGTGATTATGTGGGTGTTAGCACACATCTCTGCAAAATATTACAAGCTTTTGCAGGTGTTGCCTTTAGGGTAAGGCTGCTGCAGTGAGCTATCAGATGCTCCTAACTGAAACTCCCACAGCCAATGAGTATTTGTAGGAGAGGTCTGCTTCGAAATTGAAGGGTGAAGAAAGAAAGCACTAAGATACATCTAGACTGCCTGGGTACACTTACATGAATGTGCACCTTTCATTATTAAAAGATCCTTGCTTAGCCACCCTATTGCTAAATCTGCTGGGTTACAGCTACCAGAAAACACCCTTGCTGATTGCACAGTGACTGAATTTCAAAGTTCTTGACTCAAGAAAGAGAGGCACCCAGAACCCTGCTTATCTGTGCTAAGGAAGAAGATGGTCATCCAAAGGATGAGTTGTCTCTCCTTCCGTTGTTAGAGGAAATGTGACCCTGGGGCTCTGGTCTGATGTAGAAGCTAACAAGGAGAGAGAGCTCCTGCCTTGTTACAGGCATGAGAAAGGGCTGATTGTATTCCCCAGTCAGGTGCTAGGTCATCATCATGATGGAAAAATCCACACTGGAAGCATAGAATTTCATCAGAGGTAAACAATGACTTGGCTGCTGGGTCCTTCTTTTCACTTTTTACTTGCATTTTGGTCAGTGTTAGATGTACCTGGTCCAGAACTGGCTGGCAGCAGGAACCCCAGCTGCAGAACAGGTTCCTGGTTAACCCCTTTATGCTTGACTTTTGGCATCCTGCTCCCTGTGCTTCCAAAACATTTCCACTTGTCTGTTGCAGCAATTTCTCACTTGGGAGAGAAATGAGAAGGTAGAGGAGGCAGCAAAGACCTGCTGACTTCTCTCAGCCCCTATAATACAATCTACTGAGGAGGAGAATGTGCTGTTTTGCAAAATGGGCTGTCCCTTTGGCAGGAAGCAGAGTCCCTACATGCTGAAGGAAGCCACTGCCAGGTGTGTTCATTCCTGAAACCTTCCATCTGGTTGCATCTATTGAGAGAAAACCCTCTCCGTCCTTCTTGAGGTGATGTCAGGACGAGCAGAGGAGAACGTGCCTTCACCAGTTGTGGCAGGAACTCATCTGTGTGGAATCAAAAGGAAATATTTTTTTTCTCAGCCAGGTTTAGGATTACTTTTGAACACTTTTGGTTTGTGTTTCTTTTTTTTTTTAAAAGCCAAATTCTTTAATCGCAGGTGAGGACATAATTTTGTCTGGATGCCAGTTCTTCATAACTAACAGTACAGCTTCTTTAGGAATGAAAGTATGTTGTCCCATACCTTCTTCAAACTCATTAATCTTGGCTAAATTTTTTCCAAAGCTAGTCCTCTGCCCACTCACACAGCTAAAAAGATAGATAGCTCATGTGCCAAGTAAATGACACTCTCAGTACTTCAGAGTTTTTGGCTGTTTTGACTTAGGTTTTGGCTTTGCAATGACTTTCATGCAAGCCCTAGACACATTTTTAAGCAGACTCATTAGCAGGCAGGACTAGAAGAGGAATTTGGAGGTTTGGAACTCAGTGAGGGTTTTTTCTTTTTCTTGTCTCTGCAATGAAGGATTTCACTGCTTTTTCAAAGCTGCATAGCTCCGCTTTTTGAAAAGTTTAGCAGCCCAAACCCTCACATTTTTTGAAGTGGCTTGTATTCTCAGGTCACTAAGGTATTTACAAACTCTATGCAGCTGAACTTTGTGAAGAGATAAGCTTGAAAAGATGTGAATAGTGGCATGTAGCTGAATCCCACTTTTTCTACCCCACATGTCAGCGTGGAGGCAACTTATAACCGAGGGTATTGCTGATCACATTCACTTGCCAATAGCCCTGCNTTTTTGAAGTGGCTTGTATTCTCAGGTCACTAAGGTATTTACAAACTCTATGCAGCTGAACTTTGTGAAGAGATAAGCTTGAAAAGATGTGAATAGTGGCATGTAGCTGAATCCCACTTTTTCTACCCCACATGTCAGCGTGGAGGCAACTTATAACCGAGGGTATTGCTGATCACATTCACTTGCCAATAGCCCTGCAGGGCTTACCCATCTGCAGTGACACCCAGAGACCAGGAGGAATGAACATTATTTAGGCTAGACATAAGAAACAAATTCTTTACTCTTCTTACACTAGAACAGTTTGCCCAGAGACATTGTGGATGCCCCCTCCGTGGAGGTGTTTAAGACCAGGCTGGACAAGGCATTGAGCAGCCTGATGTAGTAGGAGGTGTCCTTGTCTATGTCAGGGAGGGTTGGAACTTGATGATCTTTAAGGACCCTTCCATCCCAAACTATTCTGTAATTTGACATGCAGTGGGGAACTGCAAGTGGATTCTTCAGGCTGAAGATCACTGACCAATGAATGACTCTGCCTGCTGCTGCCCAGAGGGTCCCTCATTTGATAAGCCAATCTGGCCTTCAACATTAAGCTTTACCACCTACAGGTTGAATATTATGTGAGGTATCTGCAGTGGCTTGTAGCTTCTCATGCCCTGCCCTTGGTGGCATATCTCAAAAGCCTCATCCACACCCTGGCAGGGAGAGAAATATGATTTTCTCCCCGATTCCAAACTGCAGCAGGGGAGTTATTAAAAAAAAATCTCCAAAACTAGCAATAATACAAGCAAGGGGAAGAGATGGATGGAAAACTAGGAGAAAAACAACCCTGCAGTATTAGTCACTTGTAAGTGGAGAAGATCTCAAGCGGACTCGAGGCTCCTTGACAAAGGGGAGCAGGAGGGAAGGCGGCTGGTTTACAACCGATACCTCCTTCCTGTGCATGAAAGGAAGCTTTCAATTGCCTTGTGGTGAAATGCTTTTGGCTCTCGACTGGGGTGGAGCAGGCTGTGAAGACACCCACACCCAGGCGCCTGGGGCTTGCTGTGCACAAGTGCAGAACGATAAGACACCTTCTGAGTGCAGAAATCTGGACCCTGCCAAGAGCCCGTGTGAACTTCAGAATCCATCTGTTTAGCGTCACTCTGTACCTCGCAGGGTGTGGGGAAGGAGGGGACTGCTCTTTCCTGTAAGTCACAGGGGGAGTCCAAGTGGGAGTTATTATTGAACACAGCCAGCACTTATTTCTGAGTGTTACTTGTACATCTGAGTGAGGATAGTGCTTTCCAACCCTAACCTAGCCTAGAGGCCATGGAGAAAGTTGCTTGTCCTCGCTGCTAATGACAGCATGGATCATAGGTTATTGCTTGCCTTCACTTCTGGAGCGGTGTCACTCATGTCCAGAATTGTTCACTGTAACCAAGTACCAAATGTGTCTCCTTATGGTCATCCAGGCTGCCCCGTGGGTATCTTCAGCACCTGAAAGGGCCTACAAGAAAGCTGGGGAGGTCCTGTTTGCAAGATCATGCAGTGATAGGATGAGGGGCAATGGTTTTAAACTAGAACAGGGCAGGTTTACATTAGATATTTGGAAGAAGTTCTTCACCATGAGAGTGGTGAAGCACTAGCACAGGTTGCCCGGAGAGGTGGTGGAGGCCCTGTCCCTGGAGACACTCAAGGCCAGGCCTGATGAGGCTCCGAGCAACCTGATCTAGAGCAGGATGTCCCTGCTCTAGGCAGGGTGTTGGACTAGATGACCTTTGATGGGCCTGTCCTACTCTATGCATTCTGTGATCTTGTAGGACTATTTGCAGACTGCAGTCTTATTTCCTAATCAGGTTGTTTGCATCTACACAGTACATACCACCTCTTGTAATGTGGTTGTGGGTGGCAGGGACTGGTTGGCAAAGAGGGGCTTGGAAAATACTGGTTGGATTGACAAGGGCTTTTGCTTTTTTTCCCCTTAGAATACTCTCTTACAACAACTTAACCAGGCTGGATGAAGGAAGCTTGGCAGACCTTGGGGGACTGCATGTACTGCGACTGAGCCACAATTCAATCAATCACATTGCAGAAGGTGCCTTCAAGGGACTCAAAAACCTGCGTGTTCTGTAAGTTGCCCCCAGCTTTTGTCAGCTAACACCTTTCTTTCCTCCACAGTTTGTCAAATTATTCTGCTTTGCAGTTGCTTTGAGTGCCTGTGTCCTCAGCATCAAAGTCACCTACACATTGCTCGGATTTCTTCAGCGGCTGTTGCATTTACCTCATTTTTCAACTTCTCTGAATTTCTGTTTTTTTAATTAAGAGCAGTTAGGAGAATTGCAGTTGGACTGCTCAGTGGGCAGGGTGCTTTCAGAACAGAGGGCTCCAGAGTAGAATTATATCAACACAGGACAGGATCTTGAATCTAGCCCAGCTCTGCAGTAGACTGAAGTTCTTGCTTTAGGGCTTGCAATAGACTGAACTCGCCATCAGAAGATGGAGAATCCAGCTCTTTGGATTGTCTGTTCCTTCAGCTCTGTTGTCTCTATCTCCCTTATTTGCAAAGCTGCTGGTTGCTCCCCCCCTCTCTCCAAAGACTTTGGGCTCAGCACCTTCATAGAATCATAGAATAGTTCAGGTTGGAAGAGACGTTAAAGATCATCGGGTTCCAACCCCCCTGCCATAGGCAGAGACACGTCCCACTAGATCAGGCTGCTCAGTGCCTTAATGCCTGGCCTTAAGCACCTCTGGAGAGGGGGCATCCACAGCCTCTCTGGGCAACCTCTTCCAGTATTTCACCGTCCTCACCATGAAGAATTTCTTTCTTACGTCTAGCCTGAATCTGCCCCCTTCATCTGGCACATCACAAAGTTCTCACAGCCTTTGTGATAGCGATGTCCAAGCTCCCAGGCTAGTGAGTTCGACAAGCTGATTCAATTCTTCCTTCAAAGGAAATAAAACACACTTTGAAACTTTTATTCCTTTTCAGAAGCCCATTGTCGCCTGAGTAATTAAAAGGGAAATGGGAACAGAGAGAGCCCCCCTCTTTACAGTACTTTCTGCATCTCACTCTTTTCTTTTATTGAAGTTCACAGTGAAGGAAGTGACTGGAAAGTGAGTTTGGGTTTTGTTTGCTTTTTTCCCCCCCTTTTTTTTTAAACTTAAGCCAAAGCTTTTCAGCCACTGGACATTCAGAAAGGGACCTCTCTGAGGCAGCTGTCAAGACCGGAACTAAAGGTTTCCAAAGAAAAATGGAGGGAAGGGGTTGCTGGTAGTTCTCTTTGCTCTCCAGTGAATGTGGAGCCTCTTTTATGTCTAGGGCTGAGGGGGGAGGAGGAGAAAGAGGAGAGAGGGAGTGTGTGAGCGAGCTCTAATTTAATAAAGAGAAAGGCCTATTGGGTCCTGCACCTGGTGAAAAAGACCCGAGCATGCTTTAATTATAGCCTATTGTTGGGGAGCCTTTGGTGGGTGTGAAACTGCTGAAATGTGGAGCTATTCAAATAGAGGTCAGGCCCGGAGACCTCAGAGCACAATGATTAACAAGGCTTGGAGCATTCAAGCTCAGCCAGCCAGAAAGAATAGGAAATTGGCAACAGGGGCTTGGGAGAGGAGTTTGAATACAAAGAAAGCCCGGCCAAAATACCCCACTCTTTTTTTCTCCCCCACTCTCTATTTTCACTCATTTGTTAAAAAGGTTTTTATTCCTCCTTTCTAACAGTAAACCTTTGAGTTGCCTCTGGATGAACAAGCAATACCGTTTTCTTTGCCTTTTTCAAGAAAACACAATATGTGGCAGTCAATTAATAAAAGTGTGTGTCAGAGAGCTCCTACAGACCGTTCCCACTTGTCTGCCTCTGCCATGGGAAAGGGTTTGTTGGTCCAAAGTGGAACTGAAGGGGGGGAGAAAAAGTGTCTGAGAAGGGATTTGCCCTTAAAAAACAAACAGAACAAGGAGCCATTGGCCTGGCAACCATAGGGGAGATGTAGAAACTTAGCTCCAGGAGGCTGCATTTGCTCCTTTCCCATCTCATATTGCCCTGAAAATGTCAGCACATTGAAGTGTCTTTCCAGGGCTTCTCTCTTATGCCACCAGAGCATTATGTACTCCCATGGGGATGCTGAGTTTTCTTCCATCCCTTTGGCACAGACCTACCCACAGATCACCCTGACATCCACAATGATGCTGGCTAAGGCCAGGGCTCCCCAGGGGCACGCTGAAGCCAGCTGAGAAACAGGAATTGTGGCTTTTGGCCATCTCTCTTCACATCTCCAGTTCACCAGGGCTGGGAAAGGAGCAAAGACTGCAGCCAGCAGAGGCACTGAGAGCAAAAGTCTCAGCCCCATTTATTTCTGTTGAGGACAACCATGAAACTGTGGGATTTCTTTTCATTTCTCTTCCTTTGGGTTATTGTATATTTGTACTTTGTAGCCCAGAAGCTACACTATGATGCCTGTGTCTGGAATGCTGCAGAATGCAGGGGGCTTTGTTTTGGAAGTATTCTCCTTTATTTGGTCTTTATATATTTCAACTAGAAACACACTGATAATGATCTTCTAAAGGTGCGAAAGGAGTATCTGAAGGTTCAGGGGGTTATCTGGGTGGTTTAGTTTGCTTTGTCGTTTTTTTTTTTTTTTTGCTAGGTTTTAAATCAGAGTGATGTAACAAAGCCAACAAAGCCTATTTATTTTTTTTCTTTCTTTTTCGTTAACATTGGAAATGATGAATTTCTGTCTGTGTCGCTGGGTATTCATTGCTAGCTGGAATTAAAGCTAGGAGGGGAAGGATTTTTCAACAGACTGTTTAAACAGCTTTTGTGGATCTCTCTGTTTGTTCTGTGTGCTTGTTTTTCTTCAGACCTTTTTGACTCTTGTAATTGATGGTCAATTTGAAAGCCAAAAGCGGCTAACTCTGAAAAGGAATTCTTAGTCATATTTTTCAAAGGGGTTGTACAGAAAGTTAGGTGTCTGCAGGGATGACAGTCCTTTCCTTTGATGAGCTTTCAAGTTCACTGCCAGAAAAAAATGGAGCTTCATAGAAATATAAAAATCTTCTTCTAAAGATACAGCAATAGACAAATACATGTATAAATGGGATAGCCAAAGTTATCTTAATTCATGATAGTACAACAGTAGTATTTAGGGAGAACTGTTTATTACACTTTATTTTGTGACTTTATTTTCTTCTTTTTGTTTGGATTAAGAGAATTAGAAAAGGACTAAACCCAACCTGTCAAAAAGTAACTATCTGACACTGTTGCTGTCTCAGAAGGAGAGGGTTTCAGTAGGAAAAAGCCAGGGTTGTTGTTGGAATGCACCATCTCAGCATGGGTCAGCTCAGGAAAAGGGGTTAGTGATGATTTGCTGCAGGACACAGCTTTTTCTTGTAACTTTTGATATGTCAATTCTCTCAGACTTTCTTCTGCTTGTCTTTAGCAATGAGCCTAGGACTAAGACACTGATTATGATCTCTCCTTTCCTCTCTCTAGGGAACTAGACCACAACGACATCTCAGGCACAATTGAGGACACCAACGGAGCTTTTACAGGCCTAGAAAACCTGAGCAAGCTGTGAGTATCCCTGGGTCTGAAGTTCTGTGAAACAGTTGTGTTGTGTGTCTGTGAGGGGGTAGGTCTCTATGGCTTAGTTTTCCACCCTTTGGAACAAGATAAAAATCAACAGAAAACCTGAGATGCAGGAATGTTGGAGGAGTTATGAACACTGCAAGAGTGCAAAGTGGTTATCAAGCACTTGTGTTTCTGAGCAGATATGAGGCCATTACAGTCATTTTAAAGTGATGAACAGAAAGTGCCACATGCTGTAGCTTAGAGACAGGGAAAAAGAACTTTGTTTTCATCTCCAAGATTCATCACAACTGTTCTTTGCTTCCAAAAGCAAACAGCAACAAAAAAAACCCCCAAAGCCCTTGAAATCTTCAGCGAAGGACTGATTGATGCAGCAAATAACAATAAACAGAAGGGAAAAATCACCCCATTTCCTGTTACAGCTGAGGATTGAAACAGTATTTGTTTCTGTGGGATACTCTGTCTGAGAGTGATCTTTTGGGCTCTCTTCCATGTGCACTGACAATAAAAGGCACCATGGGGCAGAGGCTCTTGAGGAGATAAAAAGAAACCTAAAGCAAGCATGAGCCTTGCAAATGTTTATGGCTTGCTTTGCCTCCCCCAGTATTTTCATATTGCTCTGTGCTCCTTCGTATTCCACTTGAAACTGGCTCTGTAAATCAGCCCTGTCAGAGGAGTCTCTGATGGCTTGTGACAAATCAAATGTCTTTTCTAATCATTACCTCTTGCCTTTGTTTAAGTTCTGGGCACCCCCCCCTCCCATCAGGCTGTCTCTGATGCTGGGATGGCACAGCCAGAGGTGCAGTAAAAGCACCTCGATGGATAGCAGATGGCTGGAATGAATCCTGGCAGGCGGTATATTGTCACGATCTCATTAGAGACTCCTGGGGGAGTGGGAAGAGCTGTGGCAGGATTCGTGGGGATGTGATGCTTAGATGAAGGAGAAAAAAATCGAAGTCACAGAAGGCATTTGGTGCTTGTTGAGAAGAGCCACTGCATCCAAGAAGAGGGGAACTTCGTCATAGCTATGGGAGGAGGTATAAGAAAGACTTAAGGACTGTGAGGCTCAGCCAGGGAAGTAGGACTGAGACCAGGTGGAATCACTGTGCACATGGATTCAGGAAATCTTCCCATAAGTTGCTGGAGAACAGGCAGAGGGGCAGATGTGTTGTGTGGGAAAGTTCTTGGCTGCCGATGCTGAAATTTTTGGGTTGTGTGAAGAAACCAGTGAAATACGTGAGCAGCTAGAAGGGCAGTGGGACCAGAGGGTTTGTCCAGAGGTGTCCCTGCTCATGCAGGGGGGTTGGAACTGGATAATCTTGAAGGTCCCTTCCAACTCAAACCATTCTATGATTCTAATTATTATTTGATTGGCAGACTGTAGGACTGTGGGTCTGTAGTGCTGCTTTGATGAGGGAGAGAAAGTGAAGGAAAGGGGCAGAGAATTGTCTTGAGATGACATCCACCTCAGGGCATCCCTCCAACATTGGCATGGGAGCAAAATTCATTGTCTTAAATGAGATGAAATGCTGGGTGCAGGTAGCAGCAGAGAGGTGAATAAGCCAGAGCAGATGGTATTGAGGGAAAAGAGTTCAGCAAAAGGATTGACTCAGCAACCAGGAGCAGTGAGCACTGATGAGCTGTGGGGGTCAGGCAGAGGCCAGGAGGTAGGGGAAGGAGCAGGAGGAGGAAGGAAGGGAGCAGAAGCAGCCTGCAGGGTTGTGTGTTGGGAGCTCTGTGCAGAGCAGCTATTGCTCCACTATGAAATAGCCATGTCCTGATCAGATGTTTGCCATCCAGCCCAAGGAGGTGACTCAGAAGGTGTCCAGGTTTGTCTGATGTTAGAAAGAGAAGCATAGTTCTAAAGAAGCTGAGTTTGCATCTTTTTCCACATTGTTGCTTTCTGTCTTCTGTTTCACATGGATTTGGGCCAGTTCTGAGTGTGGTTGAACACCACAAAGGACACGTGCCCATGCTTTTTGGGGGGGAATTACAGCAAAATTCATAGCCTGGAAGAGCACGTGGATCAGGTTTTTGTTAGCCAAGAGTGATTAGGTTGCCCAACAGAGCAAACCTGCTGTTGGACAGATTGCTGAGATCATTCATTGTCAGACAGAGGCTAAGGCTAGAAAACCCCTTCGAATAGGAGATTATTTCATTGTATTTCTTGAGGTGGAGTGGTCATTTTTAAAGTGATCTGCTCAAGTCCTTTTTGTCTCATCAGCATGTAAATCCTAAAGTTGTAATCTCACCTAAGGCTGAAGCAGAGCATCATTCTTGCTGACAGGATTTTTTTTTTCATAAATAAAATAAATGATCGGCCTTTACAGCAAAACATTTCACCGAGTGATTTAGGGGCCCGGTGTTTAAACCGTCAACTGGCTTTAAATGCATTAGCATACAAAAAATAAATGGGCACTTCAGAGGAGACCTCGCAATGAATTAATAATCACCTCGGCTCTGTGGAGATTGCCTTAAAAGCCGTTCCCCTTTGATCTGGCACAGATTAGCCTCTGAAAGGATTTAGCACCGAGAGGGTTGTTCGCTGAAATGAAGGTGTTAAACTGAGACGAGGGGGAGACCGGTCACTTTAGCCTTCCCTGAATTATAGATGAAGCTCTCCAGGCTGGAGAGCACGGGGCCTAAATTAAAACGTTGCTTGGAGAAAGAAAAGAGAGAGGCGAGGAGCAGCCGAGCAGAAAAAGCACGGGGTGGGGAATCGCTGGGGAGCGAGGAGTTTCCTAATTATTCAAGCTGCTAAATGTAACCGCTTTTTTTTTTTTTTTTTTTTTTTTTTTGATGGCTCACTCAAGCCACTGAGATCTTCCTGCAGGTGCAAAACTGGCTGGAGGAGAAAATGTTGCTCTCTATTGAGTTGCGCGCCTGGCGTGTAATTACACTTCTGCACTGGGCTGGGAGTGCAGCGAGCATGGGCTCACTGCGGAGCTACACTCCCCCCCTCCCTCCAACCCCTGCATTCCAGCCTGGCCACAGCCCTTTGAAGGGGGCCGCTGGGTTCAGAAACCGTTTTTGAACTGGAGAAGTGGTTGGTTGAGGTTTGAAAGGTGTAATGATTTTAATGAGTTGGCTGGGGCATGGCGTTGTTTAGTTGTTGTTTTGTTCAGATAGACAGCCATAAATGACATCGTGTGCAAGTTGTCTATTCACATCCTCAGATACACCTCTTATCTCTGCACAGATACAAGTAAACAGATAAAACCAGCATCTCCAATTTTCAGCATCCAAGATCCACCATAAACACTTCCAGTTATCAAACCCAAGCTTAGGGTGAACCTACTGATTTAGAAATAAGGCTTCAGAAATCAGCATGTGTGGATGCAGCCAGTTTGCATATGGTAAATTATTCACATTAATTACCCTAATGGATTTTTCATCAGCCTTCATTAATACAGCATCCCTTTTACCATATGATGGCATACATGATTGCACACAGACTTTGGTGCTTGGGGTATTTCACCCAGAGCAGAAAGCTCCACAAACAATATTCTGATACCCAGAGTATTGGGTATCTGTAGCAAGGAACTCAGTTAAACTCACTGCAGATATTTAGAATGATACATTTAGAATATTAAAGATCTTATAAGATCCTATAGATCTTATAATAAGATCCTATAGATCTTATAGATGTATATCTTACAGATATTATAATCTGTAAAGGAAGTTGTAGAAATTTGGAGCCTTTATCAGCCACCAGCATGTCTATATCAACTATCTTCGTTCTGGTTTCAGATGGGATAATTAAAAAAAGGACACAGGTCCAAAAATTCAGCTGTGGTTTTGTACAAAATTATTCCTGCCCATAAAAAAAGAACTTTTGAGGGTTATTTATTGCATTGTGTGACTTTGCTGCTGTTGCATTTATAATAAGGCAAGGACGGAAGTCAGCAGTCACCTCAGCTGCTGGGTAAATGTGCAGCCAAGAGTCAGCTCCCAGCCCTGGTGAGTGGATGTCCCTTCAGGCCAAGCTGCAGTGGATAAATTACCACTCTTTTACTATCTGGGAAGAAGTCAGAAATGAAAAGTGTTGCAGAGGAGAGACCAAAGTCTTGTTAAACTGTCATTGCACTTGATCCTGTCCACAGCTAGCCTGGGAAGAACAGAGGGGACCTTCTGTTACTCAGCAAAGCTGGTTTCCAAGCACTGGAGCAAACCTGCCTTTTTTACATGATACAGCACATTCCCTTTTGTGCTGTCATCACTATTAAATTCAAATACAGATAAAAGGATTTAATTTCAGGAGTGGGAAAGCGAGTGTACTTCAGCCCTCTTAATCTCCATGCAGTTCAGATTTCCTGGGACTTGCACTGAGCGTCTATCAGATAAAGCCACACTAATTGTGTTCCTTCTTTTTCTGTCCCCCCCCCCCATTTTCTTTCTGTATATCTGGCACTGGATGTTTGGAAACTGCAGAACTCTGTTTGGAAACAAGATCAAGTCAGTGGCCAAGAAAGCGTTCTCAGGGTTGGAGGCCCTGGAGCACCTGTGAGTAACTCACCATGCCTCGGAGTTTGGGAATGGGGGGGTTCTGCCAAAAGTAGCTGCTTGAGAGATCTGCTAGCAATTTAATAGGGTCTTTGTAAGCTGAGAAGCCAGTCCATTTGTGGGGGCCACCTGCTTCCTTCTCATTATAAGCCTCCCTCAACTTTGGCCTTTTTTTGTGCCAGGAACAAAGTTATAGCACATATGGCCAATCTGCCTCCTCTTAATTTTTTGATTTGTTCTCAGATAAATAGTGCCTTGACTTGGGTGTTGCTGCTTTGCTGTTTCAGATGTGGCCCTCTCTCCTCCTCCCTTGCCCCAGCTTCCTCCCAAAATCTAGGCTCTTGCAGTGACATGTGCTGCAAACCACTGCTTACCTCCAGCTTAGCCTCCCCCATCCCACACAACAGCCTTGGAGCCATTTGTGAGAAGTAAATTTTGGGATGTAATTTTTTCCCCTGTGTCCCAAGGCTGGTGTCTCCAGCAGAGCTTCATTAATAACTTCCTTTCTGTATTAAGAGGAGTTAAACTATACATGGTTTTGCTTTAGATGGTTTATTGACTGTTGATTGTATGAAATGTTATGACTGTTGAGGGCATCCTGAAGGGTTGGGGCTGCCTGATTTGGGGCACGTAAAGGTTTCCCTATTAATTCTCAGGTAAAAGTTTCCTTATTAATTCTCTACTGAGATTTTCCTCTGTCCTACTTTTCACTGAGTAAACTTAAGCCCTAAATCTGACACTATCCTTTTTCACCAAACAGGTGAATTTTTCATTTGGCTTTTGTTGTGGGGAAAGCTTTTTAAGAATGCCACCTTTTGGAAACATTGCAGTGTTGTTTGAACACAGTAGTGTCCTCTCAAAATCACTTCTCAGTAACCTCTTAGATGCTATTTAGTGCAAGTATTTGCTTTCTTCATGTTTGCTGAAGGTCTAGCCTGGGATACCACATTCCTGAGTATCTTTCATTGTGCAGGGTGCTGAGGAATTTCTGAGCTATGGACGAGTGGGACAGTGCAGTGAGAAGATAGATGGGTTGTGGAATGACTTAATTAGTTATTCCCGTAATTTTTATTGGTTTATTCATTCAGTATTGAAGTGTTTTGTGGAAAACCATTTCTATGAGCTGCAGGAGTGTATGGCCTTTACAATAATCTCCCAGATCACTTGATGCTGTAGTTACTGCTTAGATGTGGACAGACTTTGTGACAACCAGAGCATCCCTTTTGCTGATGTTGCCTTTGGTCATGTTCTGCAGGAACCTTGGGGACAACGCCATCCGCTCCATCCAAGCAGATGCTTTTTCAAAGATGAAGAGCCTGAGGCAGCTGTAAGTAATTGGACTGTGCACACCATTAAGGAGGCAGGAATCAATCCTCCTTGCCCTGGATGTGAGAAGTAGCACTTTGTTTCCAATGGGGTGTTATCCACATTACCACTCACTTACTTCCTTCCCCCTTCTGTCCTCCTCTGCAGGGTATTTTTACACATGAGTAGTTTTCACAGGAACATCTTGCCTTTAATAGTGAGTGAAATTACATCATTGGAACAGGTTCTTCCAGCAGGTTCACATCTGTGCAATTATTCATCTCCACTCAGGAAGTCCAGTCCTGGTCCTGTGAGCCATCTTTCCTCCTCAGGCTGCCACTGATTTAATTCCCAGTGGCTCCTCTGCTGTACCTATGTTTAGGGTCTGTGTGCACTGCTGACATTTCAGTGATAAGCACCACTTGAACTGGATCCACTTGTCATCCAGCCTTCTGGTGTAAAACTACGGATGTGTTATCAGAGCTGCTGCTGGTGCTCCAGGCCAGGGCTCCGTGCTGTTATCAGACACTGTTTCCAGTCCTGCCTGGTTTCCTTTTCTCTTCTTCTCCATCAATATTTAATCCACTGTCCGTGCATTGCTGAACTCTGGAATAGTGCAACATCCGTGGAACAAGAAATCAGTTACTTGGTATTTGGGCAGGTTCAGATTCTTCTTCCTGCCATTGGAAATAGGAATTTGGTGGTTGCTGTTAGCAGTGATATTTAATACCAGTGAGTGGGGAATGAATAAGATAAATAATGGATGTGAATTGGAAGGGGGTAGGTTCAGGCTAGATATAAGAAAGAAATTCTTTACAGTGAGGGTGGTGAAACACTGGAACAGGTTGCCCAGAGACGTTGAGGATGCCCCCTCTCTGGGGGTTTTTAAGGCCAGGCTGGACAAGGCGTTGAGCAGCCTGATGTAGTGGGAGGTGTCCCTGCCTATGGCAGGAGGTTGGAACTCGTCGATCCTTATGGTCTCCAACCCGAACTATTCAATGATTCTATGAAATGTTATCTACTTGTTGGTTGTTTATCTTTTGTCCTGGCTCTTAAAGCAAAACTGAGGCAAAAGACTGATCCCAGGTATTGTGAAAGAACATTTATACCATGGAAAAGGTGGCTTCCCGAACTAGACATGCACATGTAGAATGCATTATACTGACATCTTAAATACTAAAGGTCTCTCTGGCCTGTCACAGCCAGCAGTGTTTGTGCCATCATGAATATTAGGAAGTACACATCTCTGTAGGACTGGATGTAAGACTTTGTAAGCTGGATAGAAGAAAGAAGCTTGTTACTGTGAGGGTGGTGAGATACTGGAACAGGTTGCCCAGAGGGGCTATGGATGCCCCCTCCCTGGAGGTGTTTAAGGCCAGGTTGGATGAAGTACTGAGCAACCTGGTCTAGTGAGAGGTGTCCCTGCCCATGGCAGGGGGGTTGGAACTAGATGATCTTGAAGGTCCCTTCCAACCCAAACCATTCTATGATTCGATAACAGCAGTTTGGACAAATTTGGAAAACCAGTTCTCTCTATTCCCTCAATTCTCCCTCCTCCCCCAATCCATTCCATGCCTTTTTTTCCCCCTTTCCTTGCTAGTTTGAGACTTCAGGATTTCCTGAGGTTATCAAGTTAAAAAATGGGAGGAGATTCACATTTTCTTACAACACATGCTGGAGTTGGGATTCTGCTGTGCTTTCATATCCTGCTCTTGCACAACTTGCAGCATTGCAGGACAGGAATTCTCTGTCTGGAGATGTTTTTCCAGTCTCTGAGGCATCCTCACATTTGATCTGAAGGGATCAGACTGGGTTTTCCCAGGATCTTGGCCAAACCAGACCTAAGTCTGAATTCCCGGTTTCCCTGTTGATATAAGTTTGTAGTTTTTCAGTGGCCTCAGAACTTTGCTGAGCCGCAGTTTGGCTCAGAATATTTGAAAAAAAAAATCCCAAGTCTTTTATTTAGCTGTTTTTCACAGCTCTTAACTGTGAGGATATTGAGAAATAGGGATTGCTCTGGAAGTTCATCAATAAATACAAGGTGCTAGGGAGTCTGCATTGGAGAAGGATGCTGTATGTGGAGATGAAATGTTGTTTAAATGTGTTGTGTTTAACATCATCAATCCCAGAACAATCCTACAGTCCTTTTTTTCCTTCCACTCATGCTGGGGAGGTGGGGGGAGGAAGGAGGAACGTGTCCAACATGAAAGAGCTGTGAATTTTCCAGCCTTTTCTCCACCCAGGACTCACAGCAGGCTCGTGTTGGTTTTATTTCCCTGCAGCCACATAAACAGCGACAGCTTCCTCTGCGACTGCCAGCTGAAATGGTTGCCCCAGTGGTTAGTTGAGAAAGAACTGCAATCCTTTGTGGTGGCCACCTGCGCCCATCCTGAGTCACTGAAAAGCAAGAGCATTTTTGCCATCCTGCCAGAGAGTTTTGTGTGTGGTAAGTCTCGCCTGCCTCTCTTTTGAGGTTGGGCAAAGGGAGGGGGGAGAGGACTCACTTGGGAAACATTTTCTTTGACTACCAGTGTGTTATTACGAGAGGGTTTTTCTGTTTTGTTTTGTTACTCAATGGGATCAAAGGCAGCCCAAGCCTGCATTTTAAAAATTTGTCGTTGGCTACAATTTATTTCCCACCAAAACCACACAGCACATTGCTCGCATCCAGTTTATTCCTTACTCCCTGAGTATTAAATCAAAGGGGACTAATGCTTGTTCCAGTCCCAAATGGGACTGCACAGAGACAGACCTCTTCTTGCCCTGATACTACCAGGTTGCAGCTATCAATTTTTCCCTTCTGCATCCTTCTGAGCTGCTTCTGTGGCTTTTTGGTCTTTGCTTATCTTTTCTCCCTCTTGGAAATAACAAGGGGTTAAAAGGAGAATCCCTCCATCACAGAATCACAGAATATTAGGGATTGGAAGGGACCTCAAGAGATCTTCTAGGTCCAAGCTCTCTTTTTGGGCCTGTAAGGCATTAGAGAGGAACCAACTGCTAACAGTTGCATTATAATCTCTTTTTCTTCTATGGTTGGATTTCTTAAGGAAATGTAAATGATCAGTGGAGGCCAAACTGAATCTGCATCCAGCTCTGGGGCAAAATAGAGTCTGCTTTGGTCCCAACCAGTGTGGATCCTGGGTGGAGCTCCACATGGCTGTTTCATGAAGGAAAAATGAGCTTTGGCAAACAGTGTTTAACTAAGTTGAATGCGTGACTTGCATTGAACATGGAACAAAAGCTTTGTTACAGCTGCTGTCCCATGTCCCTCTTCATCCCAGGGTGGTAGGGCTCTGCCTAGGTGGCCTCTGAGCAAGTCTGGAGGCTTGCTGTTCATCTGGAAGAAGAGATCATGAAGGCTCCATCCCCTCAGCAACATCACAAAGTGAAGACAGCTTTGCTTCTCTGCTGCCTGCCAAGTCCTCCAGGCACTAGTACTCCTGGTTCCAGAGGCCTGGCTGTTTAATTAAACCTTAGTCAAATATTAAATTACACCATTTGTAGAAATCTAATAAATGAATCCGCTTGGAACCTTGCTAAAACCAACAGTCTCCAGGGCAGAGAGAGTGTGCAAAGCTTTCCACTCCCAGAGGAGTGACAGGCAAATACAGCTGCTTCTGCTTTGACAGCACGTGCTGCAGCCACCTCGCTCCTCAGCATTTATCCCTGGAGGTGGCATTTGCAGCCCTCAAAGTGTCCTCCTGCTGCTGTCCCCTCCTGCTTCATGCTAATGCAGGCCTGGAGCTGAAGTTTCAAATTTTTATTGCTCTTTTGGTGTGGGTTCTTGCCCAGAGAGGTTGTGGATGCTCCCTCTCTGGAAGTGTTTAAGGCCAGGCTGGATGAGGCATTGAGCAACCTGGTCTAGTGGGAGGTGTCCCTCCCTGCCTATGACAGGGGGGTTGGAACTAGATGATCTTTATGGTCCCCTCCATCCTCAACCATTCTTTGAAGGATATTTTCTTTAGGCCTTACACAGTATTTCTCTGAGGTTCAGCACATTGGTTGAGGGAGCTGGGGCACCTTGTAGGTGTTAGAGGCCACTAAGTGACCCTTCTCAGGAGGAACCAGAGTCCTAGCTTAGACCAGCCCCTCAGTGGTGGTGTAATCAGCTCTAGAGCTAGTCTTGATGGTGGAGTGCTTTGTAGCAGTGAGCTGCTCACCTGGTGTGGACAATGTGTGTAAAAGCAGATGTGCAATAATGTCTTTCAGGCTAGATATAAGAAA
>VZTY01016131.1:371129-404720 GCA_013400935.1 Turnix velox | reverse complement strand
CGGTGGGCGCGGGGTGGGCCTGAGAGGCCGCGAGTGCCTGGTGAGGCCCCTGTAAACTCGTCGCACTCCCCTCCCTTTCCCCCGATATGGGCGCCACCTTCCCCTATCTCCCCCGACGATCCTTCTTTCTCTTCTCCTACTGGTATAGCCTGCAAGGAGCTCCTGGTGCGTTCTCCCCAGCTCCATGGCCCCCTCGGTGCCGCCCCCTTAACCCTCCTTCCCATTCCCCCTATATCCACGCTGGCACCCTGAGTCCTCCCCGCTCCCATAGCCGCCACGCATGTGCCCCTCGCATAGCCTCCATGTACCCCCACCTCCCTCCTCCAGCTTCCCCACGAGCTTTCGCTGCAGCTCCCACAATACCCCTAGTCCTCTGGTGTAGCTTCCACTGTCCCTCCCCATTCCTCTGTGAGGCCCACGCGATCTCTTCATCCCCCGATTGCAGCTCTTGTGATTTTTTTTCCCCCGCAATTCACCTTGCTGCAATCTCCCCCTGCGTCCATACACCTTGCCCACTAAGCTTCCTCTCCCTTTTCCCCCTGTGCTGTGGTGCTGCTCAGTGGCACCAGGTGGGTGTTTTTCCCCCGAGGGCTGGGACTATTGACCCCAGCAGGGTATTGGACTTCAGGCTGATGTTTGCTGTGCTTTCCCTGGATGCGCTGCCTGGCACCCTGTGCGTGTGTTTGCTGGTGTGGTAGGTGCGTGATGAGGCTGTTGCTGTGCCTGTGTGCTCTTCTGTTGCAGGAGAGTTGCGATCTCGGTGTTCACAGTGGTTTGAGATTTCAATTGCTCCGCCAGGACTAGTTCAGTCTTGGCAGCTGCAACGTGTGGAAGGAGTGCTTTGGAAGAACTTGTGCGTGACTGGGCTCTGATGGATTGTCATCCAGGAAAGGCGCTGGAGTTGTTTCAGGGACAGCTATGAAAGCTCCCTAGAACGCTAAGAAGCTGTCCAGAGTGGGAGGAGGAGTGAGAAATCCAAATGAAATACTGAAGATGGTTGCTCCTTATTGGAAGTTTGAAATGGTTCTTGCCTCATAGGGAGTTTGAACAGAATTAATTTTTGAAGACTTAGACAGGCTTCCCCAGAGGGAAGACTCATAGCTTTGGTTGATGAGAAAAATGGAAGACATTGATCGATAATAGAGTGAAGGCTAACAGGATTAATAGAAATGTCTGTTTCCTATCCTGCAAGAAAAAAACAATAATTGATGAAAATGTAATAAGCATACATCCCATTGACAAGGACTGGGCTTTTTCTTTAATACAATACTTAACTGTTCTGTTGAACTTGTGTTGCTGGAAGTTACCCTTGAGCTTTCGGGCTTAGCAGCTTCCCTCAAAGGCACCAGAGATTTCTCTAGAAATGGCTGTGTTTTTCAGGTTTGTAGTGTTGAAGGTTTGTATTTGTATGTGCTTTTGGAAAAAATAAACTCTTAGACTTTTAGGATGTGGGCTAAGTACTAGACAATAGGACTTTTCTTATGGCAAAACCATTCTACAAAGCCATACTTCAGGCTTTTTTTTTGCCATTGTCTCCAAGAAAATGGGCTTACAATCTGCTCTGGGCTAGTGGAGCCATTTTATGTTCTTAATACTATCGTTATTGTGGTTGTGTTGTAAACCTTAAGTGGCATGTATGCAGCAGGTGGTCACCTCGATCTAGAGCAAGAGAGATTTGGGTTTACTATGAAATGATTGGGAAAATATTGCCACTGAAGTGAGCACTTTTAACCAGTTTTGTATATGGGAATTGAATTCTGCTCATGTCTCTACAGTCAATTATTTCAGAGTGCTGTGAGCGGGTTGTGTTTTGGAAATGTGAGCAAGAGGAAGGACAACTCCAAGTCACTTGGGGCATCTCCTGTACTTTTATTGTTTGTCTCCCCGGGACAGTTAGGAGGGGACAGTTAGGAGGGGACAGTTCTTAGATATGCATTAGCTGGTTAGAAAATAAACTTCAGCATGACTAACTGGTTTGGTGAAATGAAAGCATTCTGGGCTGTCCGGTTTCTAACGACTTGACACAATCAAGCTAGGAATCTGCCTTGCCCTCTGTAAGCTTTTTTGCCTCCAAGCTCATTCTAGGCTGGGAGATTAGCTTTTGCGGTTTGCAGTTGCTGGATTAGTGTTCTTTTATTCTCGCAGATAAAGGAAGGACATGTTGTTTGTCCCTAGTCATAGTCAAAATAACTTTTAAAATGCCTTCCCCCCCACCCTGAAAAGCCCCCTGTCTAGCTCAGCTGCTGAGTTCAACTAAAACATCTAGTACTTATGTTTTGACTTAAGGCAACAACCTTTGAATTTCTATGTGATGGAATTTACTCTTCATCCCTCCTCCACTCCTGTTTTGAGTCTGTGTTTAATTGGCTTATGTCTGCAGCAATGGAGATGAGCTTTCGCCTGCTCCTTCTAGCATAAGTGCCTGTTTAATTTTCCAGCAGCTCAAAGAATATCTTTGAGGTCTTGCTTTGTGATGGTTGGTGAGAGAAAGGAGTTCCTCAGGAGGTGTTTGTTACTTGGTCTTGGCTGCTTCGAGAACACAGTATTGCATTGTTTGAAGTTAAGGTAAAATACAAAAGTGCAAATCAGACTTCTTGATTCTGAAAGGCTGCCACTATGACTAGTTTTCACAGGACTTTCAGGGTAAAACTGAAGAAAACGAAGTTATAAAGCAGTAGTGAATATGCAGGTTGGGCTCTGCAGAATCAGGGGGGTGATAGAACATCAGAGAGAAATTCCACTTAACCTTTGTACAGTAGAGCTTCCCTAGTGTAGGGCTGCTGCTTGCTTATCTACCTAACAATGCTGCTATGTGTTATTGAACAGCCAGGACTGGGGGCAGCAGCTTTCCTCTGTTTTAGAGCTTGTGATTGATTTCACTCGTTGAGGCCCTGGAAAATTGTGGTGCTGTGGAGGGCAAAGTGAAGAATAAATAGTGTAGTGCTTGGGTTTTGTGTGCTGGCTCGCCAATCTGTTTGCTTGAAGCATTGTGTGTGTTGTGTGCTGTTTACACTTCTTCCTAAACTTTTTGGGGTTTGCTTTCTTGTGGTGGGAAAGAAGTTTCCTGCCAAGACATTACACCCTGTTGGCACACTTGGGACTCAGAAAGTGGTTTGACACTGTGATAAGATAGATTAAAAAGATAAAATAATTGTGAAATATGGTAGCACTTGGAGTAGAAACTTATTTTGGGAAAAGGTTTTTTTTTGGGGGGGGGATTGTTCTTGGTTTTTTTTTTTCTCCCTTTTTTCTCTTTTTTCTTTATGAACTACATGAGCAAACTGAACATATTTTTACAGATTAAATTCTGTCATTTGAAGCAGTGTGCTGCAGCTGCCCTCCAGGAGCCTCACCTTGGAATCTTTCCCCTCTGCGAAAAGGCAGATGACGGGAGTACTTGATAATAGCTAGCTTCTTTCTATCCTTTAAAAATTAGCTCAGCCTCTATGGTGTTTTCTTTTGTGATGGTAAAGTAAAATGTCTGTGAAGCCAGAAGAGAAAACTCTGTGCAGAGAAAACTTGGTGTGTAGGCAAGCTGCCCAGGAACCCTGCTGTGTCTGGGTGTGACCAGGTCTTTATAGCCCCCTGAGGGGTACAGTTTACAGGAAACCTGAAGAGGGAGCGAACTTACATGCTGTACCTGCAGCATTGAATGTCCTTTAACCCATATAGTACCTTGGTATTTGTCTGCCGGCTCTCAGTTGTCTCTGTATTGAATGGGTGAGAATACAGCTGTTTTTTCCTGACAGTCACAGTGCCTGGGAGTCTGATGATACCGAAAGTATCAGCTATTTTTACAATGAAGAATGACCAAGAGTATCAACAGATGGTGTCATGGCCTCAGATTGTTTTGTGTCTAACCTGAAAGCATTCCTCTTTGACTACGTGTCTTGTATATCTGGCCCCTGCTTGACTCCGTGGCTAAAAGGAAAAAAAAAAAGTCTCTCTAGTTCAGTGAAGAAAATGTCTGCAACATAGTATTTGTTTCAGCGGTGAGGCTTTGGGAAGGAGATAATACTTTAAAAGCTGACCTTGTCGGTCCACTGTTCCCTCTCCTGGCTGTGAAACATGACATGGATGTTATTGGAGGTTACTGAGCTGATTGCTTGGGAGCCTGCAGTTGCTTGGTCATCACCAGCACGGGTACAGCCCAGGCAGCAGTGATGTACATTGCTGTACCTTTGATCAAGTTGTTTAAAAATTAACCTGATGAAACCAGTGAATTGAGGTAGCAGATTAGAAGAGAGGGAATTTCTCTTCATGGCTCATCACATTTTATATCCTTGTTGCCAGTTTTTCTGGGAAAGGGTTGTTAGTGGAGGGTGAAGCTATTTGCAGCATATTGTCCCATAAGCAGTGGGAGTGACATCTTTCCTCCAAAGTCTTCTGACTTTCAGACTTTTTCCCCCAGGTCTGAATGGTTTTGTGATAGCACTGGTTTTACAGTAGAGTTCTAAGCCACAAGTTATACACATAGATTCTCACATAGACAATTTCAGCTGTGTCTGGAAATCTTACTGTGTCTGGAAAAAGTGGGTTAAAGTTTTGTCTTTAAATATACACCCTCTCAGGTTTTGCTTTAGATGTATGCTCTCTCAGGTGGACACTTGATGTGCCTCATTCTGTGCAGAGAAAACATTGCTGTTGCTGACTTCTGTGAGAGAAATGGGTATTTCAGAATCACCTCAAATCATGCTTTGGTAGCTATCTGCATCTGTCAGCTTCTAACAGTATTTGCAATTTCTCTGCAAACCTCTGTGGGCATCTATGGTGCTGAGTCAGGAAAGGTTGAGCAGCTTCCAGCCACTTATGGCCTAAGCAGCCTTTGGAAGAGGATGCAGGGCAAGGTTTCCCCTCTGATGCTGTCTCTGTTTACTGTGCTTTAGCAGGCGAGGGTTACAGTGATTTCCTCCCCCAGGTATTGCTCTCTGCCTCTGAGGTAAATTCTTTAAGGGAACTGCTGTATTTGGGTTCATTATTTAACGTGTCTGGCTGCAACACTGATGTATCTAGGGCTTGGCATTATTGTGGAAGGAGGAATGATCTTCTCCCAGGAGTACAAAGCTCCTTCTTCTGCTTTTTGTAAGTCTGCATCTGTAGGATTTTTACTTTTCTTGGGGGAGTAGCAAGGCAGGAGAGAAGTGTGGAGGGGGCAATGTGGAACAGAAGTTACTGAAATTAGGAGTCAGTTATTTTTGTGAATTAGCAAGAAGGATATGTGTCCTATATCCAGAATTCAAAAAAGGAATAAAAGCAACAACCCACAAACAAAGATCAGATTTTATTTTTGTGATAGCAGGATGACTTCATAGAGAGTGGTTTTGAGTGCTTTGCTGAGAATCACGGTTTTTACTTTTCCAGTGCTCATCAAAGTTACGTGATGATTACTGGGGAAGTCAGATGTGCCACCTCCCTCATATGCATCACTGCAGCTGACTAGGCTTGTAATAATGTACCTGGCTTCTTCCAGCACATTTACTCGAGAAGTTTAAATATGGCTCTGATCTGTTCGTTATATTCTGTGTGGAAAAGTTTTTCCAACATAAAAAAAATCTTCATGTCTATGTGACTGCTGCAAGTTCAGTGGTTTTTGATCCTGTTGTAGAGTTTGATCTTCTTCTTAGAGGAATTGTATACCCAGTGGCAACTTTGAAACTGTTGTCTCTTCTGTCTTGGTTGCTGGCACTTGGAGGTGAGGAAGTGTGAATGCAAGTGATGGTGGAATAGGTTCTGATTTGGCGTTGCTCTTGAGAATTTGGAAAAACAAGCTTCTTCTATGAGGTGAGACACAAATGTTTAGTTTGCAAACACATCGTTTTTCTCATCCATCCCTTTCCGCTCTGTCAGTTGCAGAATATCTTTGTTGTCATTATGTGTTTCTTTCCTGGGAGCAGAGGGCTTGACTTGTTCCTGTGGAGTGGATCTGCTGAGAATATGGGAAAGGGATGCAGAGCGCAAATCAAGTGTGCCTGATCTTACCCTCGAAGGAGAGGTTGGAAGGTTTGGGAACATCCTTTCTACTTCTCTCCCTCCCCCTTTATCTCTTTTTTTTTTTTTTTTTTTTTTTTTTTCCCCTTCCAAAAAAGGGACTGGATGTTGACCTCTCCCAATTGGGGCCACCCCCAAAAAAAAAAAAAAAAAAAAAAAAAAAAGGAATGACCTCGTTACTGTGGACNATGCCGTCTGAAAGTTACAAAAAAAAAAAAGGAGGAGGACTGTGTGAGTACAGTGAGACAACAGAAATTAATAGAGCAGAAAAAAATTCTGGAAAGAAGAGTGCATGGCTCAGGGTAAAAGAGTTTTATTGTTGATTCCAAGTTTTTAAATGGCTGTGTGGGGAGGGGGCAAGCTGCTCTCTAGGTGATTCTCTATGGGGGCTGTTTGAGCTGGAAGTGGAGAATATTTTTGTGGTGTTCTCAGAGTGTGTTTTCTTTTAAACAGGGGAAAAAAGTTGCATGGCCTTGTTGAAGGTTAAATTGTTGGTGTGTACAGTATGCCTTTATATATACAGAAGCTCTTGGATCATCTCTTGAATATATATAGCTTAGTGGGTGTGGGCCTTGCCTTGTAGTTTGATGCCTGACTCTTCTGCTTCTCAGCCCAATGGTCTTCCTGTTGCGCTTGTACTAGCACTACTGACTTTTATGTCCCAGCACCACTTTAAGCTGTTTTGAAAAATGTGACTGGCAAAATCCCTTCATCTTTCAGGCTGGTTACACCTCTGGAGAAATAGCATTGCAGTGAACTGCATTTGGATATAAATTTGTTGTGTGGAGGGAGAAATGCATTAAGGCTTATCGGTAGTAAAGTGACTATAGATTCACTCACTATGTGTTTTTTGTAAATCTTGTTGAATGCTTTTCTTCTAGCTGGGCACAGTGTTACTCTTGTGTTTGGAGTTATGTATTAGAAGTATGTGTTGTGTGGTGACTTTGACTTGGCATTAAGAAAGCTTTGCCCAGCACAAATAGTAAAATGTGTACAAGTTGCACTAGTAAAAATGACATGCTAGGTCACACATTTAACTCACAGATTGTTTTGGAAATGCTGCTGGAGAGCTTAAAAATGCACTGTTGGGACCTTTTAATACCTCATAGCTAAGTGAACTAGATGCTACCCCAGAGAGCAAAAGCAATTTAAGAAGTAATGAATTTAAAAGCATTTGATTTTCTCTTATAGCTGTCACTGGTTTGAGCTGCACCAGTGACTCTCACACTTCACACTCTATAGCATTATGGTATTTTGACTTGACTCTACCTCCACCTTTCCTACCATCCAGTGGGCTGAAAAGACTTTAAATCCATTGTGAATATGTAATGTATACCTAGCACAATGGAAAAGGCTGATCCCAGCTAGCAGTTCTAGGCATTCCCATAATCAAGAAAAGTCTGAAATAGACCTTTGATTGTTCTGTCATTTGTCCTTGTAAGTCTAGGGTATGTTCTCAAAACCGTAAAGCTCCTGCTTTCAGTAATGCAAAACTCTGGCTTGCTTCCTAATAGATGCAGAATAGTCAGACTGTAAATCACATGGCACTTCTGCATTGGTCTTTTTAGGTAAAGAATAAGGATAATTAGGGAGAAACTTTTGAATTAATAAGTAGTTAAGAAGGGAATGGAAAATGGTTTTGTTGCGTATTAAGAAAAACAAATTTCATCAGGGTGGATATTTGAGACTACAGTAAGCATGAAGTAGATTTTAAGAGGGAGCAATTTCTTTCCTCACATCTTTCCATGAGAACCTCATGGGCAGGTCATGCGTGTTTTGTTGGATCATATCTTGTACAGCAGAAGGAGGCTTAGCCGCTAAGGCTCTTTCATGAGATAGCTTTGTGCATCATTCTTTGCCCTCTCAGCAGTTTAGAAATTAAATTCTTTTAGCCTCGGAGGAGATGATCTATTTTAAAAACACAGATTGAAGCTGTTCTCTGCCATCTGCAAACACAGAGTTGTGTCATTTGGGGTTCTTCTACCGACAAAGAGAGTGTACTGTTGCTAGCAGCACAATGGAGCAGGTCTTGCTGAGAGCAGGCAGCTCGCACCTCCTTTTCCTGACTCTGTGATTGAATACGTGTTCAGAAGTATCCCTAGGAACTGAAGGAACAAACCTAAACGTTTTTTTCTTTCCTCCTCTTACACCGTTTTGTTGCATCAGAAATGGAGTTTACGTATTTGATTGTTTATGTAGAAATAGCTCCTCTTTGGTAGTAATATTTTCCGTGCCTTTATGCAAGCCAAAAATGAAACTTCTCATTTTCCCTTGTGCTACATCCCTTCTGTTTATGTTCTGAGTTTATTTTTGGTGGAACAAGCTGCCACGTTAGTGTTAGAGCCAGAAAGCCTCTGTCTCTAAAAGAGAGCATGCAGTTTGCTTACAGTCAATTTATGTGCTGTGGGTTTTCTGTGAATGCAGGCTCTGTGGACACGTCCCTGTGGCTTTATATTGGTGTGTCGTCTGTGACAGAACCCATTACCATGCAGGTTGTAGCTCCTTCTCTATCAAGAATCTTGGTGCCAGTGTTTTGTGTCTCTGTGCTTTTATCTCTAGGTTTTTGTCACAAAATGGTTTGGGTTGGAAGAGACCTTAAAAATCACTTAGTTTCAGCCTGGCCTTGAACACTTCCAGGGCTAGGGCATCCACAGCTTTCCTAGACACATAACTTGTTATCAAGTCAAGCAGATGCTTTGCTTTATTTTTGTTTCCTCCTCCTTGCATTGAGTGCAGACCCTAATACTCCTAAAGTGCTTTCGAAAGATCTCAGATAATTTAAAGCAGTACTAGGTTAGTGTTTAAGCTCATGTACAAGATTCTTTCTCACTCTGTTGTGCGTAACTTGAAATGGCATCTGTGCAGGAATACATAACAGCTCATTGGGAATGGGACTGTCATCTCCATGTTTTCCATTGCATTACTGGCTATAGATCTCACTCATGCAGACCCAAACACTGCATAGAGCTCAGGAAGCCCACATCAGGAATTGTACCAGCTGATCCAAGTTTCCTGTGGCCATCTGGAAGTACACCTGAGGCTGCATCCAAAAGCCCCGTGTGTTTACCCAGATGTACTTCTCTGTGTGCGTTTCTAGTTTCTAAACTTTGGTGCTTCTATCTATCCATTTTCCTAATTGTGTTTGGGACATGCTATATTGCAGGCTACCTCCGGGGGGAACAAGGTAGTCAGTGGGAGATGGGGAAAGCTTCAAGAGTGAAATTTAGAAGTGTTGAAATGTTTTCCTTTGATATATTTAGGAGAGCCTTTCAGAGAGGGAGAACTGAGTGTGCAAGTAACTTGACTCTCCCTCAAAGTGGAAGCAATGTGGTCGTGGTGAAAGATGGGCAGAGGATACATGATATGTCAGAAAATTAGGGAGCTCTTCAAAATTTATTATGTGTAAAATTGTTTTGTATTCCATTGATAATTTACATTTCCAGATGTCCCTAATTTACCTAATGATAATGTCAAGTTCCTTGGTACCTCGCAGTGCAGCGAGAACAGACAGAGAACAAAAAGATGGCTGTCCCAAGGAGTTAAAATGCTCAAAAAACAAGAGCCCAGGTAGCCAGCTGGGAGGAGCACAGAGGAGAGAGGTCCAAGCCAGTAGCCTGACTGCTGTTGAGTTGTTGCACAGCTGGAGAAACGAAGTGGGAGAATGGAGAAAATTGAGGTGAATATGAAACAGCTTTATGGCTCTTGGAAAGGACCTTTTTCCCTTGGCATGAGAGGAAGTGGAAAGGCAGGTGTTGTGGCACTGCCACGGACTGTGTGATGGAGGCAGGTTTACAAGAAACAAGTATTGAAACACATTAACTATGTCAGGTAAGTGAGGCTGCTGAACCTGTAGGTTGTCAAGTCAGTGTGTTTGCTGTGATGTGTTCCCAGGCACTGCCTTTGCTGCAAGCTTGTCCTATTGATGTGCTGGGCTTGTGGCTCCTTGCATGGTGGGGAAGAAACATCTCGGAAGCTAGGCCTATTAAGAGAGTTGCCATTGCCTGCTGTCATGATGGTCTTTTAACAAGGCGAAAAGGGATCTTTCAGACTCTCAGCTGGTGGTAGTGAATGAGCTGAAATCTACTGGCCTGGTTAAAGCTTCAGTCACCAGTGCTATTATCTATTTCTGAAATATAGTAGAGAATTTCTCTGTTGCAGCTTCAGCTTTTTGCATACAGTGGTCTTTCGTAATAGCTTTGTGCACTGCTTGTACCTGTCACTGGAACAGTGGCATATGGAACTTCAGGTGATTAAAAGGGATCATTTTGAAGGTATGTGTCAATGTTGCAGATTCAGGAGTACAGTGTTCTTGTTTCACTAGCAAGGAGAAAGAACTACAAGCTGATGCTTACAAGCAATAAAAAGTATCAACCGATTAAAAAGCTGCCCTTGGGCAGCCCTAAGGGAGGTGGGGGGGTACTCATGGGTGAGGTGGATTTGGGTTTGGGGTAGGAGAGGAAGAGCAGAGCTCTGCTTAAAAGTTTGTGTGTTTTCTTTCAGAACACTGTGCCAGATAGAGTTATTAGTTTCAATGACAGTGTGAATTAAAGGGGATTAGGTCAGGAATAATGCATAATCATATAATTAATGACAGTTGATGTGTAATCACAAGGGGGCAGTGTTAATGTTATGTATACTGCTTGGACTCCTGAGTCCAAGCATCTGTATACATAGCCCTTGTCGTGTCAGAATGCTGGTTGATAACTTTTTTTTTTGCTGTTTCACCTTCTTTTGAAATGAGTGCAGAGAAGCAAAGGAATTCCCTTCCAGATTTTCAGTTCTGATATTACTGGCATGGCATTTAGGTCTGTGCTGTTAGTGTGGTTTCATTAGCTGAAGTGTGGAGCTCCAGAACCCATCCCTCCTGACACTGTTGTGCAGCAAGAAAGATCCTTTTTCCCCATGAACTTCAGGATGGGATTAGCAGCTTCCTCTCTTGCATAGCTTCCAAAGCACAGGATTGTGGCTGGCTGGACTTTACTTAGAGCTAGGTTAACCACAGGTGCATCTGCTCCAATTTCATTTTAGATGCTCCCTTTGTGAGCTTAGTGGAAGACTCGGCACTGTGCGTGTTCATTCACTTCAGAAGACATTTGTTTAGAAATCCATTTCTTCTGAAAGCAGAAAAAAACTTGTTACCTTGTGACATCTCTATCCAGTCTTCATCTCTCCAGATACTTAGATATGGTATAGATAATTAATGTGAATTTATACTTTGAAACTCAGAATGTTATAGTTGCAGTTCTGTACTGATCAGGATTGGAAAGGAATTGCCCTTCAGTATGTTCAGTTATGGAATGCTGTAACTTGGAGCAGGGGTATTTTGGAAAAATAACTATTAGAAAGAATGAAGAAAAACCAAGTTTTGTAAATTAAACAGTTACAGTTGTGCATCTCCTTCTATAGTAAGATAATATCTGTGTAACCAAATCTGGGTATTTCCCAGGGTTTGTATTTGTTCAGTTCCTCCTGTGGAAGAAAGCAGAAGTGAGGTGGAATGGGATTAAGTAACATTAGAGTGCTGTAAACTGCTGGTGCATGTGTGTGGTTTGGAACAAGATGTGCTGGAGCACCCATTTGCACGCCATAGTGTGCGTGTGGAAATTATTTGCTCTTGGCCCCCTGCTTTTACTGGGTGTCTGTTCTTCTGTTCCCCAGTTTGTTCTGTGGCTTTGGGTGAAGCAAAGCTTGGGCAGTTCATCTGAGGTTTTATGTTCCCTTTCATACTCTACTGTGACCCATCTATAAATAACAAGCATGTCCTCCTCTGCTGTGGCTGCAAACCATGGAAGTGGTTTGTTTGCCTCTTCAAAGCTCTTTCCTTCCACTGATCTTAATGGCTAACCTACAAGCTATGTTTTGTGCTTTTACAGAAAGGGTGTACCAGAAATTATTAGGAGGCAGTATTACCTTCTTCCCTTCCATAACCATGTCTTTGCTACAGCTGCATCAGAAGCCACTCTTCCAGTGGATAGAACCTTCTTGTGATCTTGGTTTGATCTTCCTCCAATCCAGAGGTCACATTAGAGTCACCTTAAAACCTAATTGAAAATAATAGCTGCTTTAGATCTTAGACCTTCAAGAATTTGTTCCATTGACAGAAAATAGCTTTTAGTCAAGGAAGTGACCAGAGGTCATGCTGCTTTGAAATCTTGCATATTGTGTTCTCTGTGTGTTTCCATAGGTCAGCTGGCTTTTAAATGCTGATCAGATTAAATTCTTGTCCTATATGAAACAGTGTTAAGTTAGTAAATTTGGACGAGTATCATGCCATATAGTGCTTGCTAAATGCATCACTTCAGTACTTTTCTTTCTAATGAGGGGAGCTTTCAGCAGGTGTCTATCCCAGGAAGATACTTTGGGATTAGTGTGGTTTTCCAAATGGCAGTGGGAGAGGTGGAGGTTACTTGCTGGAGGAACAGGGATGCTCTTTCCTTCTTGCTGTAGAGTGACACTTTGTGGTGCATGTTCTTATTGCCAGCTGATGTCTGTTCTGCTACCTTCTGGATGAAATCGTAAGGCCAAAACTCTGGCTTTTCACTATATGGGAGAATAGCCAGTGCTTTTGTGGAGTAGAGTTTTTAGCTTGTGTGTGCCTTTTTAGCTTATGATTTCCTTCTGCTCTCAGGTGAATGCTATATTCATCTTGTTCTTTAATGTTTTTATAGCAGATGGGTAGTGACAATGGCAGTGGCAGGGTTTTGTGCCTACAGGGAGGCTGTGTTGTAAGTGTTAGAGTTTCTCAAGTACCACATGGTTGGTTATATCATGAGAGGCAGCAGTGACAGACTTATCCATCCAGGTTCTATTTGTAAAGCATGTGAGCAGCCTGGTGAAAGACATGTGAGAGATGCAAAGTACTGTTATTGTTGTGCCTGAGTCTGTTCAGATGGATTCAATTGCTTTCTGGCTCTCTTCCTTGACAGGTCTTGGCTCGTGGGCAGATCTCTGGCAATCTCAACTAGAACCTCACACCAAAAGACACCATGATAGTGATGACCGACATGACTGCATCCCCCAGACTGAGATCAACTGCCACCACTCCAGCTGTGGCTCCCAACTTCTCCTGGAGGCCAGAGGATGGCAGCCCCACAGCTGTGGAGCAGCCAGTATTCCTCATGACCACTGCTGCTCAGGCCATCTCAGGTTTCTTTGTATGGACAGCTTTGCTCATCACCTGCCATCAGGTAAAGCCCTATCACTTGTAATTTATGTTCTTTTCTCCATACGGAGTAATTCATGGCACCCTGGCGTATCTCTGCCAGGTACAGCTGTGTGATGGGGGTTTACAGATTCTGGAGTGGTACCAGGATATCCTCTTTGGGGTCTAATGTATTATCTCTGCTGATCAAGGTGACAGCTTCTATATGAAAGCCTTTTTCTGTCCAGGTTTGTACTGTTTTCCATAGTGTGAATGGAGAGGAAACAAGATCTTTGACACTGGCAGATATAAAATATTTGGCCATCTCTTGAGTGCTTGCAGAAAAGTGTGTGGTCTCAACTCATTCTTTTCCAGATATCGTAGCTGAATCTATCCACTTTGTTATTGTGTGAGCTGCTAACTAAATTATTGTGGTCATCTGTTGTTTGACATACCTCCTTTGATCTCCTGTGCCAGTGGATTCCACAGGCTGAATACCACTGTGGAAAGGAGTAGCAGGAAATGTTTTGTTTTAAGTTTTCACACCTTCCCTCTTTCTAGGACAGGTGTCCCAGGAGCCAGAACATGTCAAACCCTGTTTCCTGTTCTTTGCCTGTCTTTCATGTGGTTGTCGTGTGAACTGGAAAATACAGTGTGGAAACAAGCTGTGTTAATTATCTGTCTTTTGTACCTGTTGGTCTGTAGATTCTGGAGTGATGACTAGGGCCTAGAAAACTACAGCCTATTAATGGAGCACAGGGCTAGTGAAGTTGAAAAACAGATTAGTTGCTCATGAATAAGAGTGACACCTGCAGTTTCATCATCTTGAATAACAATTACAAGCACCATGGATTCTCCTGTTTCAGAGCACAAATTGATTGCCTACTGAAGTTAAAAAGAAGTCTTTCCTCTGTAGTATTGATAACATTGCTCACTTAAGCATTAATGTCCTCCAAAAAAGCCAGTGGAGGTCAGTGCCAGAGACACAGTGTTGATGGAAATGTGCTGTTGTCCTGTTACAAGGCGGCAGTTCCTGTGCTTTTGTAGGCCCATGGATTGTGTGGCTCTTGTGACATCCCAAGGACAAAGCTTAGAGCCATCTGTACTCCAGTATCAGCTGTTTCTGTGCTGGGTGAGGTGTGTCACTGGGATTGTCACAAGGAAAAAAATATCCCTAAAGTTTGTTAGTTTATTTTCAACATGTTCTCAGAAATTAGGATTTTGTGAGCTCTTCGTGGGACATGGCCTCAAAATTCTTTAGTTTGCTCTTTCAGTGAATTTTGACCAGGTTGGATCAAGAGGCAAGGATGGATGAGAGACAGGTGGAGAGAGACAGCCCTCTGTCTCTTATGAGGGAAAGGCGGGAGCATGAATGTATGCTTTGTTAGACCTTAAAGAATCCTCTGAGCGCCCCCAAATGCAGGGTGGAATTTTGGACAAATGCTTGTGCTTCTTCAGGCAGCAAAATCGGTCAGGCATGTATGAGGCATGTATGTAGTAAACTAGCTGTTACTAATCCTGGCAGTTGGGGCAGTGGCTTGATGAGGGCTTTCATACAGAGGCCCTGCTTCTGTGGAACATGCCCTCTGCTGACTCTGTGGCTGTCAGAGTTCCACTAACTTGTGAAGCTCTGGCTGTGTTATTAGACTGTTGCAAGAGTGATGTTCATCTCCAAGGCAGTCTTGTAGTCAGTACCTTTCCCAGGTGGTGGGTCTTCTGTGAAAAAGCATTTTAGATGTGAGACTTAAAGATGGTTAACTAACTGTGAGCAGTGGGAGTGGACCGTGTGAAGACATTGCAGTCCCTTCAGCCAGTGAGTTAGAGGGATAGGCACATGTACAGTCAGTTGGGCAAAATAAGCAGGGTGGCTGCATGGTTTTTTTGAGCACAGTGCATGAGCAGAGAAAAGCTGCCTGCAGTGTTGTGAATCCTAGGTACTTGAAACAGAATAGCTGCAATAATTTGAAGAAAAGGTATGACCAAAATATGGATGAAGTGGGAATGAAAATAACAGTTTATTAATTCCCAATGAGAAACTAGATTAGAAATGCCTCCCACTTCTTTTTTCTTCTCCTTTCTACTCCCTGCAAACTAAGGGATGCTCATATCAATGTCGTATACCACTGATTCTTTCTTTTCTTAATGCTCATCACTTTGAGATGGCTGGAGGCAACCATGAAATGATTATTGAGTTTGTTTTTAACTTGGTAAACCATCTGGCTATTCAGTTCCACCATCTCTATTCTATATGCTGCTGATCTTGTCTTCTTCTCTTGGTCTACCTTTTCAGATCTACATGCATCTTCGCTGCTACAGCTGCCCAAATGAACAGCGCTACATTGTTCGGATCCTTTTCATCGTGCCCATTTACGCCTTTGATTCCTGGCTCAGTCTCCTGTTCTTCACCAATGACCAGTACTATGTTTACTTTGGCACAGTGCGGGATTGCTATGAGGGTAAGAAGGGATCAAACAGAAAATGAGGGAGATGGGAAGTCTTTGCCGCTAGAGAACTTTTGCTTCTCACTGGGGACTTTGGTAAAGCTTCACTGTCACCTACTGAGACAGAAATTTACAGTGTGCCTCCTGTCTAAGTGTGGTTTTCTCAATGACTGAAAAATAGAATCATAGGATGGCTTGAGTTGGGAAGGACTTTTAAACATCTAATGCAATGCCATTGCCTGGGGCTGAGGCATCTTTTGTAGGTTAGCTCAAAGTCCTGTCCAACCTGACCTTCTCCCTCATGGGTCTCTGGGCACAAGATGTGTTGAGCTTTACCTTCAGTGTTCTGTAATGGACAAAATTTATTATTTTCTTTGTTCCTTTTCTTCAGGAAGATGTAAAGCCAAAAGTCTGCTTCTAGCTGAGTGTTTAAAGCAAGACATGAGTTAGCTTTTAGTCCTTGGAACAGCACTTCACTTAGCTCCGAGACACTTGCTTTGTCTGGTTTTCCTGGTGCAGTTTGTTAGTGGCAGGTGCTTCTGGTTCCATCCAGTGCCCACTTGTGCGGTCACACAGGGCAGTCTCTATGTGATGGTGAGATGTAGAATGTTTTGGGGTCTTGCAGGAGAGAAGATAACATGTTTGGAATGGGTTACCAGTTGCATTGGTTTTTGTTATCTGCTGCAGATGGTACCAGTGTCATTTTACATGAGAGAAATGGTTACTTTCCACTAAATGCTATTTAAACTGCCCTAATCATCTCATCCAGAAGAGAGCCTTCTACCTATCCATCAGGGGAAACTGCGCTCTAGCAGTGTGTTTGTGATTTTTGAGTACGGTTTATAGCCATACCCTCATTAGATCCCAACTTGCTGGTGCAGTTGTTTTGGCAAGATCTGCATTGCAGAGACGTGCCCCTGGCCATGTGAACCGAGTTAATCAGCTGAAGGGACCAGCAGGCCTTTCTTCTCATACGGTGACAGTGGTCCGAGATGCAGCAGCAGATGGCAAACGTGTGCATGTGATTCGGAAAGCATCTTTGTTTGCACCTGAGTGTTTTTATGTTGTTTTCCTTCCCTCCTTCCTCATCCTGTGTGCACATATAGGTCTAGCTGGAAGCCTGCTGCTCTGTAAAACTCCTGTCCCAGCAACAGCCAGTGTCTCTCTGCCTCACTTGCTCAGGGAGTTTGCAAGCGCTGAAGCAACCCATACTCTGGTATTCATATTGAGCATATTGGGCTGTACAAAAAGACTACAGGTGGAGATGAAAGCAACATTGGTCAGCAGATTCTCTCCCTCACTTTTTTTGGAGACTGCTTGGAAACAGGTTTTTTCTTCTCTGCTTTCCATTGCCATTCATTGTGGCAATTTAATTTCTGGGAAGGTATTAGGTTGCAAAAGGAGGTGATACTCTGTTGGAGAGCTAGGGGTAGAAGAGCCTCTTAAATTTTGAAAACTGCCTTGGGCCACGTATGGGCTGCATTTCATGGTGTGTGTTAGGATGAATGTATTTTAGTGTTGCTCTTTCACATGACTCTGCTATGTACAAACCTCAGTCAGTAACATACAAGGGGATATTTTTTTTTTTGTTATGTTGACATCATGAGTACCATCTGATGAATATGAATCAGTAATGGGAGAAGAGTTATTTTGCTGATGTGGTGATTTTTGATAGCTAGCTAGCTCTTGTTTCTTTTGGGGATGAAGGGGTGGATATTTCCCCCTCCTTTTTTCTTCCAATTTTTCTTTTTTCTCTTGCGTTTCTCTGATGTCATCTGTTCTCTAGTGCTTGTGGAATGGGCAGCTGGTATTGTAATGACCACATCAGAGGGCAGGGGTCACTGGAGGACAATAGGAAAAGCACGGCTTTTCTTCCTCTGTGTGCTGAGAGCTGTCAGTTAAGTTGAAAGAAAATTGCAGGGAAAAGGTGCTACCACAGCTATTTAAATAAGTTTTCCACCGTTGATGTTTTCCTTTCTAATTAAGGCTTCAGCAGAATCGTTGGTGTGTGATCATACCTAACTTTGTTCAATAACGAAGACAACAGATGGAGTAACAGTATCCCAATTGCAAACACAGAAGCAGGTACACCACTGGCTTTTATGTGTCGTGGCATTCTTGCCAGCTGGACACAACTACAAGCCATAAATGCAATGTTTAGAGACTGAGTATTTTGGACAGCATAAAGCATGTCTTTTGTAGGGCATAGTTTGGATGCTTGTAGAATAATTAGAGTTGGTGCCAATCCCTGCTTTTGGAAGTTCATCCACAGGGGAAAATTGAACTCAAGTCTTTTAACTGGCTGCTCAGTGAAGTCACCTTCTCTTCTGGTATTATGTCTAAGTTCCTGGAGACTTCTCATTCCATCCAAAGTTATTTTCTCTTTGTATTATGTCAATGCTGGAGGGTAAAACCAGGATTTGGGTGTTGGCATTCCAGGGAATGCCTAGGTACAGTTTATCATAAAAAATAACACTGAAAGAAAGGTTACCAAGTCTGTCATTTTCCTCCAAGGCTTTGTATGGCAAACTAATGAATATAGTCCTTGCCCTAAAAATTTTCCAACTGTCTAATGGTCCAGCAGCGATTATAAAAAGGCAAGAAAATAGTGGACAGGGCACACAGAGTCTTACTGTTGGGTAAGGGCATGGTTGGGTGAGTTTGGATCCTATGAAAAGGGAACTTATCTGTAGTTGTGATGAGAACCCTCCCCACAGTGTGTTCACCTGAGTTTATGTGTATCAACAAAACTGAGGCTTTAGGAAAATTGAAGTGGGGCAAGGTATTAGTGGTCAGTCTGAGAATACTTTTCCTCATTTGTACCAGTTTGCTGGTGAAGACAGAAAAGAGGTGGCCCAAAGGTGAAGACTATTCAGTACCCAAGTTTCAGTTTTCTGAGGAAATGAAGCACAGAGCCTGTTTTTCAAAAATCTCCACCAGACATGAAAACAGAGTTTCACTGGTGAAAGACCTCTGTTTCCCCAGCTCTTATGTCTCCAGTCTGGTTAGCTCAGAGGAGAAACCGTGTTCATCACCTAAAAGGTTAAACATAGGAGATAAGATATGGTTGATGAATCATAGATAACTTTTCCAAATTATTTAGTACCAGTGTAATGTCCTGGAATCATGCCCAGGAACCCTGTGAAGAACGGCATCTTACAGGTGCCAAGTAAAACAGAGACTGACCACAGTTTTAAATTGTCTTGTTACCCTTCTAGTGTGAGTCATACAATTGGCTTGAGACCTTGGACAAACTCCAGTTTGGATAGTCTAGTGAATGCTGAGGTAGGAAGATAAATGCAGTGAAAATAATCTGGAGTGCTTTGAAGGGAAAGATGCTGCATAAGCAGTCCTTGCTAATGTTGCCTGTACTCTTGGTCCTTCCACCTGTTTTGAAGACATTTATAATTTGCTCTGATTGATGTCTTTGCAGCCTTTGTAATATACAACTTTCTGAGCCTCTGCTATGAATACTTGGGAGGGGAGAGCTCCATCATGTCTGAGATCAGAGGGAAGCCAATCGAGTGAGTATTTATTGTGCTTAAAGCATGATGCTCTCCTCCTTTGTCCACCTATCCCTATCCTAAAAGACTGTGTCAGGTGACAAATGTCTGCTGGGACTGGTCACTATGGATGTTGGTAATTTACCAGTACTCTGCTCTGAGACACATTAGGCTGATCACATCCTCTTAGGCAAGCTGGACTGATTCATGGCTTTTCTGGACACATGCCTACTCCTTTGTTTCTTTTCTTCTTCTCTTCTTTTATGTCTGTTCTATCTTCATTTGGTTGTATGTGCTTCCCCTAGGACCTGTGTTTCTCCTCATGCTATTCAACTTTAAAAAAAAAAAAAAGTGGAATGTGAAGCCATTTTTAAACACATATCTGAAAGAGAATATGGCTGTAGTAATCATGGGTGGAGAAAGCAGCAGTCTTACACCTTTACTTCAGAGAGTAGACAGAGGGTGGGAACCTTGCACTCTGCCCCAAATCTTGCTTCTGAACTCTGTCATCTTATGTTGACTCTTTCAGGTCCAGCTGTGTGTATGGGACTTGCTGCCTGTGGGGAAAGACCTACTCAATTGGATTCCTGAGGTTCTGCAAACAGGTATGGACTGAAGGAAATGTGTCGTCCTCTAGATATTAATAAAGTGTCAGTGGGAGGCAATGGTGTCTTTTACTCTGAAATTCTGAGGTGAGCATTCTTTTGAGGGGTTTTTTAATATCATTTTCAGAGGCCTGTATACTGGTGAGAAGAGAGACAGTTTTTAGGTTGGTTGACTTGTTTTGAATGATCTTTTTAAATTGTTCCTTCATCAGCAAGGCCTTAGCAAAAACTATGGATTAGCTTCTGGATGTGATGTTAACCCTGGGAAAGGAATTCTGATTTGCTCTTTCCTTTTTGGACTGCAGAGGTCTCAACTTTAAGAAACTGATAGCTATGTTGTGTTCAGACACCCCACAGTTGTGTAACAGCCTTCTGAATTCCCAGTGCTGCTCCTGTGGTTTGGAGTTGACGAGAGGGTGGGGGTTAAGCATGATACAACACTTTGTAGGAGGAACCAAGTATTGCTCACCCCATGTGTCTGTTTGTGCTGAACTGGGGATCGTGAGGGGGAAGTAACGGGGGGGAGGTTTAAACCCTGATACAGCTGATGTCTGCTAATCTTGAGTAAGTCACCTCTGGCTGCCATGAAACAGCAGGTGAGTTTCAAGGCTTTGCTCACTTGCTGAAATGAATGCAAGAAGTTTCCCTGGAGACAGCATGAAGCATGTCTGATTCTTTGAAAGGGCACAAGGTCACTATAATTCCAGTCACTGGGTCTAGATATCTGCCCTGGCTTTTCCTCATGATGTCCTATCTTCTGTGTTTTAGCAATATGCAGGAACATCAGAAGTACGATGCAGACTTAAGTAGTATCTGGTGTTAATCTCTGCAGCACAATTTCCCTGTTTCATAGGACCACATCTTTCTTTTCCCTCTTCTGTTTGTTGCATGTTCTTTCCTCCTTGTGGCTTTCCTGATTTCTTCACTGATGCTTTTATTTTCTAAACTGCTTCATCTTCTTTTCTTTGGCTTCATTTGTACATCCCGTGTTTGATTTGATGCGTTATCTCTTCTTTTTGCTCCTGACATTAACTTTTAAAATGTCACAAGCAAACGTAACACCCATCAAGGTACAAGGGTGCTGGAGAAATAATTTCCCTTGGATCTTCTGTTTTTCAGGAATTGCCTCTGGCAGTTATCTCCACATGGGTTGCACCAGGCTATGTTTGGGAAGTTTTTTGACTAGAAGTATTCTTATGGGGACAAGATTCTGTCTGTTTCCACAAATCCTGTTCTGTAACTCAGGCTTAGGTGGATATTAGGCTTTTGCTTTGCTGCTGTCTGGCAGCAATTCTGCTAGTCAGGCCTGCCCTTGGCAAATGTCAAGCTCTGCTGTGAAGGGAGATGTCTTGCAAAGGGATGCTTAAGTACTTACGTGCTTCTTGGCTCTAGCTTAAATGTTGTCCTGGTGAGAAATCTTAAGCATTAAGACTCACTTTCTAGTACTTCTCTACTTCCAGGATTGCCAAGGAAGATCTTTAAAGGCAAATTTCTGAGAAGGCTGATGCAAAAGGACACCAGAGCAGATCTTAGTGCTGAGCTGTGCAGTATCCATCATCATGGTGATCAGGAAGAGGAGCATGCTGGAGGGTGCGCTTTGCCCATTTTATCCATACTCTCTCAGCATCTCCAGCATCATCCTGTTGCCTCCCACCATCACCCACCTGTTTTCTGTTCTTTCCAGTCCTTTTCATCCTGAAAGGATGTGTGTGTTACAACCAGTCCTTATTTCCATCTTCACCCTCAAGCCCAAGCTCCCTGGGAGGTGCCTGTGGTGGGTCAGTCTGCCTGTGTTGCTGGCAGCCCATCAGCAGTCAGGTGGTGCACTGGTGGTTGCAATATAAAATCTGGAGAGCTAACTTCCTTAAAAATGCCTTGATCAAGATTCTTTGCTGGGTCTGCATCTGGTGACCTTCACAGATCAGTCACACACCATCCATGTGCTTCCTGTATGCTGTAGCATCTTCTAGGGAAGAGACTAAAAATAGGACATGGAGGTTTGGATTGCGAGGAAATGGTTAAAACATCCCCAGATTGGGAGGAGGGGAAGCTCAGAGGACAGAGTTGTTTACCAATTAGCTTGACCTTTTCCAGTTCACGTATTTACAGTGACTCACTAACTGGCATGTGCTGGGGTTTTTAATCTCCTTGAAGTCTTATGACCACTAACAAATTGCACTGTATCCAAAGCAATTATTCCTGTTTGGTTTACCTTTTTTCCATACGCAGCTCTCCCCATGTGTGCACAGGACAGTACCTGCTCAGGCTCTTCCAGCCTCCTTTAGGGATACACAAGTGATATTTTTAGCATCACACCCTTCCACTCTCTTAGGACTTTAAAGTTAGGTGTCTCTAGAAAAAAGAGAAATAAGGTGGCTTTGAGAGAAGAGATATCCTTTCTCTTTGATTTATACTGTCAGAATGGAGAGATTTGATCCCAAGCACGAACAGAGCCTTTGGGGAGATTTAGTAAGAGTAATGAGGCTTATAGCAGAATAGTTCTATGTACACTGTGTGTATGAAATGCCTTTAATGTAGTGGCAGTTGTCAAAATTCCCCCTCAGAGAGCTGATTTCCCCTCTTACCCTGGGGATCTTCCTGTCTAGTTTTATGGCAACTATGAGTTGGATTTTGCTTCTCTTCCTTGTTAAGCCTTTGTTCAATTTCCCATGTCTATATCAGTGTGAGATTTTTTTGTTTTTCATGCTGTTACCACATGTAAAGGTGCTGCTGCACAGCCTTGGGAGAGAGCAGCTGAGCAGCCTCTAGGAGGAACCTACAGAGACATTTTTCTTCACATCCTGGGCAGGTAGATAGCACACATAGCATACATGTTTCTTTTACATCTTCTTTGCGTCCTTTTGAGTGCTGCAGTCATCATTCACAGTTGATTAGCAAGTCATGAGGTCAGACTCCGTGTTGGGGATGGACTGTGTTGCCTTGCTGAGTTGTCCCAGTGGACATTCCATTGTGGTGCTGTTTTGGAAAAGTGGCCTCTTACATCTCCTACTTATTCTCTCTTTATCTTTCCTGTAGGCTACCCTGCAGTTCTGTGTGGTGAAGCCCCTCATGGCAATCAGCACAGTCATCCTTCAGGCCTTTGGCAAGTACCAGGATGGTGACTTTGAGTAAGTTTTGTTTCTTTAGCACACAAGCCTTGGCTGGGCTGCCCCTTCTCTGTCCAGATGAGCTTATGGTCCATGTGTGTGCTAGGCCAGGGAACAACGTGGGTTGAATATGCATGTGAGAAAAGAGGGCAGGGGAAAGCTTGTTGGTTTTGGAATTTTTCTGCCTTGATTTGGGGGAGGGAGTGGAAACAAGGAGGCAGGGGTGAAACTGAGTCTTACTTAGAACTCTCTAACAACAGTGGCTCAGGTAAATGATCATGCTGAAATTTCAGGCATTCATGCATCTTCACTTTTCAGTGTAACCAGTGGCTACCTCTATGTGACAATCATCTACAACATCTCTGTCAGCCTGGCATTGTATGCCCTCTTCCTTTTCTACTTCGCCACACGTGAGCTGCTCAGTCCCTATAGCCCAGTCCTCAAGTTCTTCATGGTGAAGTCTGTCATCTTCTTGTCCTTCTGGCAAGGTGAGCTGCTTTTTCTTTCCCTTGGTGGCACAAAGAGCTCTCTACGGGAGTTCAGACACTGGAATTGATAGAGCAGATGCTGATTAATAGCCAGGATGCTTTTCTGTATAATTATTACATTTGGTTTATAGGCTTTCATTGCTTTTTGCTGGGAAAACCTGTTTTGTTCATTTTAATCTTTGTTTTTATCTCCTGTATCCTCACTGTCCCTGTGCACATGCACACACATATCTGCCTAGCAAAATTAGCTGCTTGGATGAAGAGTCCTTTGCGTTCCTGGAACAGTCATAAAGCACAAGCTGACGACATTTTGTCTGCATGCTGTTATTTTATTGGTTAAAATGGCACATCTAAAAATTTTGATACTTCTTCTGAGTACTCTATAAATAAAATTTTGATGGGTAGCTGTGATTCATGCAAAGCAGCAAGCTGGCTGAATGCCTTGTATGCTGTCACAGAGCTGCCACGAGCAGAAGGACATTCAGGATACATGCCTCTATGTGATGTAGAGGCAGTTTCAGAAGGCTGAAATTCCACCTCAGCTTAGTGCTTCTTACTAATTGGCTCTAAGCGTTTCCCTGTTCAGTGCCCTACTTAGGGTTACCGAGTTGCACTTCAAAGACTAATTGAATAGGAACTGAGGTGGAATTTGGGCTGTTGGGAGTATGTCCTATCCTCCCCATCTACAGACAAACTAATAAGCTGTCTAGTGTATCATCTTGAGCCATCTGGACACTCACTTTTTAGCCTTGTCTGGAATTCTTCAGCCACCTGGCTATGGGCAGGGAGAAATATTTTTCTTGCAATGGTGTGTCAAAAACATTTTATGCTTAAATTTTTGCTCTAGTTAATGAAAGTGCCAAGATCACAGAAGTGCTCACAAAAATACCTGACTACATCTTAGCTGCTTGGACTTAAGTCCTGTACCAGCTAGTTCCACAGATTACATGTCAGTTGAAAACAGATGAGTGTTTGAATATTCTTTGCTTAAAGATATTTGTCTCATTTATGACTTCCTCTGTTGTACAGGTGAGCATCTAGCCTGCTCTTTTTTTAGCCCCTCTGTTAAATGGTTTTGGATCTAGGACATACAGCACAGACAGCTGTTTCCATTCTTCACAGTTAATATGTGAGCATGTTTTCTGCACATTTACTTGAGCGTTTTGCTTTGGTTTAGGGATGCTGTTGGCCATCTTGGAAAAGTGTGGTGCCATCCCCAAAATACACTCGGCCAGTGTCTCTGTGGGTGAAGGCACAGTAGCTGCTGGGTATCAGGACTTCATCATTTGTGTAGAGATGTTCTTTGCAGCCATCGCCCTGCGCCATGCCTTCACATACAAGGTGTATGTGGACAAGAGACTTGATGCCCAAGGTAGGAAATGTGCCAGTGCATATGACATGTCTGCTTGGTAGCAAAACTGGATGGAGACTGGTCTCTTTGGCAGCCAATGTGATGATGTGACTTCCAACCTGAGTGCCTGGAAAACTTTGAACCTCCCCCTCCATGGTGTCTGAACAGATTCATTGCACAATGGCTCTATAAGACAGAAACCCTGCCTGAATTGCATTGTTCCCTTTTCAGTTCCTCAGTATGCCACCCACGACAGCTTGTTGCAGACCTGAGGGCGGCAAGAAATTGCATCCTTTTGGTAGAGTGGGTTTGTCCTTCCTGTCCCCTCAAAGGGGAACTCCATTGGTCCAGATTGTGCAACAGATTGAAGGCAGGAGTGGTAGGGTCTGAAACAGGCTCTGTTTTGAATCTGGCTCAGGAATATTAGGTTATGCTTTGGCAGTATGTTTGGCTTTGAGGAGGAGGATCTTCCTGTAATGATTTTGTGAGGGCTGGGCTGTTAGAAGTCCTATTTCAGGGAAGAGGGAGGTGGATATTAACTCTGGGATAAGGAGGATTCTTGTACCCAGTCCGTGCAAGAATATTCAGTGTTCTCCAAATCAAGGGGTTACTTCTTGCGGGGGAGTCTGTACTGAGGTGCAGGAAGACAGCAGCCCTTAGGCATCATTCCTGCAGATGGTACCTCCATCCCAGCCAGCCCCAGAGGTTTTGGAAGTACAGTGGCCACAGCTGGAGCAGATAGGATTTGTGGGTGATGAAAAGGTGAACTGTTGGCAAATACGGTGGGGGATTTCTTGGTGGTGGGTCTTGTTGAGTTCTTTTTATTTCCTCTCTCTTTCTTTCTATGTCTCTCTCTCTTCTCCTTTTTATCTCTTCCCTTGCTTTGCCCACTGGTCCCTGATGCAGCAGTTCCATCATATGGGCCGTACGGTAGGTACAGCATGCTCTGTGTGTTCGTCTCTGTTGGTTTTTAACTGGAATGCTTTTCTGTCCTGATTCCTAGCCTGTCTGCTGCCTGCTCTGTCCCTTGTTCCCTTCCTGTATAGGTCTGTGACTTGACTGCCTCACACAGCTGCTTTAGGCTTGTGTAGATCATATGCTGTAAAATGCCCTATGAGCAGTGGTGTAACACCTGGCTTTAGAACTTCTCTGTTAGGATTGTATGAATCTCCCTCCAAAGATTTCTACCAGGTCTCAAAGGAGACTGTTTGTTCTTGCACCCCAGCCTCCCTTCACTGTCATAATTGCCACAGATTATCAGTGTACTTTGGTCTTTTGGGGAGCTCATCTCCAGGACTGAGTAGAGCCAGAAGCCCACAATGGAAATGAGACCTAAAAGCCATGAGAAATAGTGTCTCTTTGAAAGACATGTAGCTTTCTAGGATTATTAGAGTTGTAAGGGATTTTTAAGACCATCTAGTTCCACCCTTCCTGCCGTAGACAGGGACACTTTCCACTAGACCAGGTTGCTCAAAGCTGCATCCAAGTTGTCCTTGAGTACTTCAAGAAATGGGGTATCCACTACTTTTCTGGGTAACTTGACACTATTTGTATGACGTTTTCTCAGCGGCTGCTTAAGGCAGGCTGTAAAGTGAATTATGTGGGATCTAGGAGTGCATGTTCCCTGTCTTAACCTTTGTGTTAGGAGGTGTGAGGTAAGGCAGCAGCATTCTTCACTTGTCCTTCCCTTTCTTACCCAAACAGGTCGCTGTGCTCCTATGAAGAGCATTTCCAGCAGCCTCAAGGAGACCATGAACCCCCATGACATTGTCCAGGATGCGATCCACAACTTCTCCCCAGCCTACCAGCAGTACACCCAGCAGTCAACACTGGAGCATGGTCCACCCTGGCGCAATGGCAGTCATGTTATTTCACGCTCCCACAGCTGCTCGGGTGCCCGTGACAATGAGAAGACCCTCTTGCTGAGCTCTGATGATGAATTCTAGGAAGGAAGACTGCCAGCCCAGGCTGTCATTTTCCTTATTTTATTGTTGTTTTTTCTTTTTTTTCTTTTTAATTTATTGAAGAAGAAACATGCAAATCGTATCACTTCCTAGAGAGTGCAGATTGCAGAAATGGGCACTTCCCATTAGCTTTATGGGTATGGACACAATGAGCAGTGTGGAGGTGGGGGAATGGACAGGACTCCATTCTCAAGCCCATTCCTTACAGCAGCAATCAACTGGAATTAATTGAAGCAAAGCACCAAGGTTTGAGGCTCTGGCCTCCCACGTCTGCCCAGCTTGGTGTGGAGTGTGACTGACCGGTGCCTGGAGCTGTGGCTGTAAATGGTTTTGCATTTTTTTTTTTTCCAACTGGACAACTCGACTGCTTTGTATTATGATGTAGGCACAGTTTTCTCCCTCAGCACTCCAGTACTAACATCTTGGTGATCCTGAGGAAATGTGATGAGCATTCCTGAGGAGCACACCAGGGACTGGTCTTTCTTATAGCCATTGCCTTGAATGCTTTTTAGGGAACATCTGGCCCCACTCTGCTAAGCAGAGTTTTGCAGTCCTGTTCCTGACTGGGTGAGGACTGGACTTTGAAGCTCAACAGAGGGCAGGGTTTTTCTAAGAACTAGGAGTCCAAGCTTCCTGTCTACCCTGCATTCTTGTGGCAGTACACCTCCCTGGAGCATCTGTCTCCTGCTGTCAAGACCAAGAATGGGCTGTGATAGGTGGTGGGAATGTGTAGAGCTCTGGCCTTTTCACCCCTCTTGGTGAAAGGAAGATGTGTAAATGCTGAAGTGTTACTTTCTTCTTGTTTCCTGTCCTCCACTGACATAGCCGCTCTTCTTACCTGGGTTGCACCAGGTACCTGCCAATAGCATTCCCCATGCTTTTTGTCACTGACTTCCCCTTCGAGCTGCACAAGTTTTGGCCTTCGGACGGAGAATTCAGGAAGGGACTTTGCATGCTCCTCCTTTGCTTTTTTCCCCCATAGCTATTCTGGGCTAAACTGCAGCAAGCTCGAAATCTGACATGACCTGGCTGATTAAAATTGTCCCTCTTAGTTTCCCAGGCAGCAGTTTCTGCTGTTGCTGCACATTTCACAGATGCGGCAGCAAGTGTGATGCTGTCAAGACTGGAGCTAGCATCCATGGGAGTGGGAACTGATTTCCCTTATTATTGTTGTTCCCTTATTTTGGACTCTCCCAATGATATTTTTGGTGGGGCCAAAATAAAAATGACCCCTCTGTAGATCTGTCTAGGGTCCAGAAAATGCCTGTTGCTTAAAATTGTCTAAAGGAGGAGGGGGGGAGCACAGAGCCACAAGCAGGAAACAAAATGAAGCACGCTGCTGTGTTCTGCTGGGCTGTAGTTTCTCTCTTCCTCTCCCACTCAATGCCTTTCCTTACCATCAGCACCTTTACAGATTTTTCTGGGAGAACTGGAGTTAACCTTTCCTCTTGTGTCCTAATCCGTGTGCTTGCTCATTCACTTTCTCAGAAGTGACTGTGAGCAAAGAGCACTTTATTTCCTCAGCATCCCTCCCAGAAACGTGTAGTCAGGAGAAGGGGTAAAAGGGCTTAAAGAGAGATGGGTTTGCTCCATGCTATGATAGTGGAAGGCTTAAGAACAGTGTCTCCTTCTGTACTGGTGTGTCTGGGGGGATGGTGAAGCATGTGGGAGCAGCAGTGTTGGATCCTGAGGGAGCTGGAGGCAAAGTCAGCTGGATTTTGCTGTTGGCACCCATCCCACAATGCCATGCAGTTACTGCTTTTCCTAAATGTGCCACAGCTTAAGTGGACGTGCAAATGCTATCTGTCAGGCTTTGTGTGGGCTTGGTGTAGAACTCCTTTTCCTGATGCCATAAGCCACTTGAAAAGCAGGGCTGAAGATTGAATGGGCTTTTCTTCCATCTTTGATGGCTTTGGAATGAAGTATTTATGTTGAACTTTCCCGCTCTCTTAGGAAGGGGGACTGTGGGACACAATTCCTTCCTCCCTCTTCCTTGCATTTGCGGGCCTTAATGATTCCCCAGTCTTTGTGGCATTGGGTGGCTGGGATCTGTAATCTCAGGGCTTGCCCTATTGAGCTTGAAGATAATTCAGGCTTGGGGGAAGCATTCCTTAAAAAATACTTTGAGATGTGTGCTCCATATATACTCTGTGCAGAGGATTCTAGATATTCTCAAAAGCTTCCTATAGTGGTTTCAATTATAACCCTTTTGCACTAGCTGCCTTTGGAAAAGCCTGATGATGAACCCAAACAACAGCCAGCTCCAACGCATTAGAATTTTATATATACAGGTGTATATATATATATACATATTTTTTAACACCACATGAAGTCGTACCTGAGCTTCCTCCTTTTCCTCACAACAGGTAAGTGCCAGAGTGAGGGCTGGCTCTGAAGCTGCTCTGGCTTGGAGGAACAAATACAAGACCTAGAGCTTGCAACCAAGGTGACCATAGCCTTGGAGGTCTGCTTGTGGAAGCTCAAGGCCCCAGCAAACCTGTTTGTTCCAGGAGTAGGCCCTTGGAGCTATTTTCCCTCATCTCCTCTCCTTCCTTCCTTCTTTCTGGTTTACCATGTAACATACCCATGGGATTTGTTTATTATTTTTTTCCATATAGTGTAGTTCTTTGTATATAAATGACTGAAAAAAAATGTATGATAAGACAGAGTCACCTAGTTTTGTACCTATTGTGTTTAACTGATGTGAGCTCAGCAACAAGCTGCTCTCTCTATTTTGGTCTTTGTGATGTTACACTCTGCAGAAATGAGCAAATATGACAAATAAAAAATATAGAGATAATATAGATTGTACTTAAGTTGTCCCTGTGTGGTGCTGTCTGAGTGATTTCTCTGAAATGATTTTGAGTCTTTGCTGACTGCAGTGTCTGAAGTGTTATTGGATCACTGTGTCCTGTCCTTATTGAGATGAAGGCTTCACATGGTCTGTGTATGTAGAAGCTGAAGAGGGAGCAGCGCTACAGCAGCCTGGGGCTGAGGTATCACCCATGGCAGCATCATAGATTGTGTTGAGTTGGAAGGGACCTTCAAAGGTCATCTTGCCCAGCCTCTCTGCAGTGAGCAGGGGTATCTTGTGCTAAATTGGGTTGCTTAGAGCCTCATCAAGCCTGGGCTTGAATGTCTCCACAGATGGGGCTCTCCCCTACCTCTCTGGGCAACGTGTTCCAGTGTCTAACCACCCTCATTGTGAAGAATTTCCTGGTGTCTATTTAAATCTGCCCTGCTCTAGTTTAAAACTATTACCCGTTGTCCTATTGCTGCAGGTTCAGACAACAGCACTTCCCCAGCTTTCTTGTACCCCCTTCAGGTACTGGTAGGCTGCAGTGAGGTCTCTGGAGCCTTCTCCAGTCTGGACCAGCTTCCTCCATGGCCTTCTCGGGACTCTGGCCAACAGATCCACATCCTCCTTGTGCTGAGGGCTCCATAGCTGGATGCAGTACTCCAGGTGGGGTCTCAGCAGAGCAGAGTAGAGGGGCAGACTCACCTCTTGATCTGCTGTACAGGAATGAAACCTATCTGCTACAACCTTGGAGCAGAGATGAGACCTGCTCTGGGGTGCTTGGTGTAGAACAGCCATGGGAGGAGAGGGGGCTACTTTGAACATCTCTGGGCTATTCTTCCATCAGTGGTGATGAGGCAGTTTGTAGGGGCAGGAGGGACTGAGAACATAAACCGCAGAACCATCCATCTGGAAGCTGGGAACCTGGGAATTAGGGGTATGAGCATATTGCTCCTTCCTCTGCTCCAGGGAAAGGGTAGCATCTCCCCACAGGGAGGAGGTCTGGCTTCATCTCTGGGTAAACCTGCCCCACTTCCTTAATTTCCTCTTGCCACCCACAGCCATGAGCTCCCTCCTTGCTGTTCCTGAGTCAGGTGGCGAGGCCATACTGCAGAAAAGTTTTGGTGTAGAGCAGTACCAATTGCACCTGCCTCTCCTGTACTGGAGGGGATTTTTCTAGTGAAAAAGCACCGTCTTTCCCTAGGAAAAGGTGATTAAGCACAGTTGAACCACTCATGAAAGCAAGTGCTCTGGAGGGGGAGTGATGTTCAGCATTCAGCTTGCTTACTGACCTCTCTCTTTCCAGAGACTATAAATCCATGTTTGCTCCAAAGAGTCTTCAGCTGCCTCCTACCTAGTCTTTTTTTGGGTGTATTCTTGAACAAATCCTGCAGCAATGCTAGAGGGAGCTACTGGTCCCTGTGCTGAAGTTTAAGAATCACCAAACACACTCTCCCTGTGGAAAAGAATGAGCTTGCTTTATTTGTAAAGTCTACAAAATACAGAGGAGTCGAGTAGGACACATACTGTAAGTCAGAAAATAAATATATTTTTTTGCTCTATATAAGATAAAATGTGATTTGCATATATAAAATATAAAGTACGGCTCTGTACCAACATCCTGGCTGTGCCGAGAGGCAGAATGGCAAAGAGGACGTGAAAATAACTTATGTTCGTGCAATAAATAAACCCAAGAGGAGGCTGGGGAAGGAGAGGAGGTGGGAAGGAAATACTGACCACAGTGCCTGCTCCCCTAAGTGGCTGTCCTCTCTCCAGGGAGGGACAGAGGCTGCAGCCAGGGGCCACTGGCCTGGCACTACCCAGGCAGGCACAGAAAGGGGGAGATCATTTATGGCAGCAGATGCCACACTGCCTCCGTTTGGCAAACTCAACTCTTCTCCAGCATTTCAACCTGCTGAAGAACTGGTTGTCCCCACACCTGTGTCCAAGCTGGAGGAAAAAACCTCAAAAGGGAGGAGCCTACCTGCCGGCCAGGCAGCTCTCAGGAGCAAGGATGCACTCCGCCCTCACTTCCCACCTCCTGCACCTCCACCCCTCGCTCTGGCTCTCCAGGGGCCAGGAGCACCTTTCTGTGGGCTTTGTAGGCATTGGGGAGCCAGGGAGGCCCTGGTGGGGCTGTACAAACCGGCCTGCGTTGAACAAAACAGTGTTTATCTCTGCTCCAGCTGCCTCCACTTCCTTCCTGCCAGTCATGCTGGTTTTTGGAGACAGACGGCCAGCCCAGCCGAGCGTCCCTTAGGCAGGAAGAGGCATGAAGGATGTACGTGATGGAGAGAGATAAAACAGCACCATGGTTTCTCCCTTGTGCCTTCAACAGCCCGGCCTGACCTGCCTTGCACCCCACAGCTCTCCCCTGCCCGAGGGTCACTCCTCCATCACCATTGCCTCTGGGATCCCCCAGCCCCACCAGCTGTCATGGTGCTTCCCCAACCCACTCACTCTTCCCAGGCACCAACCTACAGCCACTTTCTTTCACCCTCTGACCTGACTTTGCCATCCTCAGAAGCTCCAGCCATGCTGCCACCTTGCTTCCTGCTTGAGTTGTGGTCCAACTGCAAACTTTCCTTCCCTCATTCATATTCCTTCTGTTCTTTGCCAGGAAACCTCTGTTTCCCTCCCCAGCACATGCTCCTGGGAGCGTGCCCAGCCCACTCTCAGCTCTTCCTCCTCCAGTAAAGAGAGTTGTTTGGTATTTTCCTGCCAGCTTGGAGCTGTGGGATGTTTCCCTCAGCAACTGCTGCCTGCTTGACCTTGCCCTCTCCTACCTGCACCCCTCAGGTGAGCGCTGCTTGGCCAAGGGGGTCTGCAGCAAGGGACTGGGCTAGGTTGGAAGGGAAGGGGCTGTAGGGCGTCAGGGGCCACCAGTGGGGTCCTGTCCTCTGCCCCAGCACTCACACCACAAAAGCTCTCCTGGCATGGGGGAGCTGGAGGTCAAGGAATGGAAAGACTTCAGGCACAGGTCCTGGTGGAAAGGATGTCAGGGAAAGTACAGGAGGGTATCTGTGGACACCCCCCGGGGGTGTCTGTGCCCAGCCGGGGGTCAGAGGCTGACACTAGGAGTAGGCAGCTTGATTAGCACTAGACTTGACAATAGTGATGACGCTGGCAGTGGCCACCTTGGCGGGGGTCCCATGAGCAGCCACAGTGCGGGCAAAGCCTTGCAGGGCCTCGTACTTCCCCCGGAGGGTATCAAGCTCCAGGCGCATGGCAGCGTTTTCCCGGGCCAGCTTGTCCACCTCCCACTCCAGCTCCATCTTCTGTTTCTGCAGTTCTTCCTTTCGGCAGACACGCTTCACCCGGCAGCTGGCAGCATAACCCCGGTTCTTCAATGTCCGCCGGCGCTGCTTCAGCCTCGCCACCTCCTCCTTGGAGAGGCCCCGCAGGTGGTGGTTGAGCTCCCGCACTGACAGCCCCATCAGTTCCTCATCTGACAGCAGCGGCGTGTTTTCCCCCAGCTCCCGCTTCACCTGTTGGAAAAAGGAGACATCATTCAAGATCTTCAAAAACAGATCCTCTTATAACAATTCAGTCTTGCTGGTGCTCACCTTCAGGGCCTTGCCAGAGAGTGGGTCTGCAGCCATCCTTTCTTCACACCGGACCTGTCAAGCAGCCAGGAGAAGAGCTGGTTACTGCCGGCCTGCGGTCAGCCCCTGGCACAGAGGGCACCAGTCCCACTGGCCCCCCACCCAGTGCCCATATTCCCCCACCAGCCCTGTGACTCATTCCCAGTTCTTTAAAAACTACATAGTAGCAATAATAGTAGTAATGATAAAAATAGTAATAATGACTACAAAATAGCCTCATAATAGCGGGAAAAGGCTGACATGCCCATCCCATCGTGAAGAGTTCGGGATGGTGCTTTGCTCAGGGGACCCAAAACACCCCAGCCTGCCTGACGGGTGGCCCAGGTTCCCCTGGAGAGGAAACGCGGGTGAGATCCATCCGTGGCTGAAAAGAAAGTAAAATGAAGAAGCAGCAACAGCCCCACGGGACAAAATCACTCGGTGGGGAAGTGCCACCGAGCCGGGAACGGCGTGGAGGTGCTACCCCACCATTCCCCCTCTACCCCGTGGGTGAGGGCAATGCAGCTCCGAAGGTGAAGGGGTGGGGGGTCGCGACCATGCAGCGAGTACAGGCGAGAAGTAGCTTCCCCCGTGATTCAGCAGCCCGGAGCTGGGGGGGTCG
>VZTY01016131.1:322991-371092 GCA_013400935.1 Turnix velox | reverse complement strand
GGTGGGAGGGGGGGAAGGGAAATTCAGCGAAGCAAACCCCATCCCCTCGGCGGTGGCCGGTCCCGGAGTTAGGAGAAAGGAGCCCGGAAGCCGCCTAGGAGGAGGAGGAGGTCGAACCGCCTCTCCTCGCCTCGGGGAGCCCCCAGAGGGTACCAGGAGCTCCGCGCGGGGCAGTGAGGGGCTGGAGGGGACAGCGGGAAAGGTGGAGCCGGGACGGCCTGAAGCTGATGCAATCTGGGCCGGGTAGCCGGGGGAGCGGCCGCGGCTCCCTACGGGCGGTTCCCGGGACCCAGGAGGGAAGCCGAGGGTTTATCTCCCCCCGTTCCCGTCCCCCTCCCCGATTCCAGAGGCCCCAGGGCGGCCTCCGGCCGCTACCCGACCCCGCCGCCGCCCTCTCCCGGCCGCTCACCGTCCCGGCGGGGTCTCTAGTCCTGTCCCGTTCCCTCCGATGCTGACCGGGTGGCTGCGCCAGTCCCCGAGGGACCGCTGCCGAGTCGGACCGTCGGGCGGCGTCAACAGCAGCGACGACGGCGACTCCAACCCAGCTCCCGGCGATTACTCACCCGCGGATTCTTTTCATTCATAAAAACAGAGTCATGCACTGACATCACCCTCGCCCCGCCCCCCGCCGCCACCGCCCTTAAAGCGGCCTCTCGACCTAAAAGCGGCCCGCGGTAACACCCTCGTCTCGCGCACCGCCTCGCTTCTCCCTCAGGACTGTTGGATTTCCCCTCAGATTTCAGCGCGGCGGCCCCACCCAACCCCAGCGGAATATGGGGACACTGGCGCTTTAAGAACAGCTCCCTCCTGCGCCCTCACCGCCCCTTAACAAAGATGGCGCTTCACACCTTTCCCTCCTCCTCCGGGAGGGGATGGGATGGCGGCGGGCGTGACGTAGTACCGCTCTCTCCCTACCGCGGAGGCTAACGTCGCTGATTGGCCCACCTCCAAAGATGAGCGGTGCTGCTGATTGGCCCGGCCAGGAGGGGCCTCGCGGCAATTGGCGGCCTGCCGGCTGGCGCAATGAATTGGAGGTCTCGCGCAGAGGTGACTGGGGTCCCGTCGTTCTCTGCGACTGTCGCCCTCCGTGTAGCGGGCCCGGCCAGGCCAGGTCTGGGGGCTGTCTCTTGCCCTGGCTTCCGTTCCCCTCTCCCTCAGCCCCCCCGCAGTCCGGCCGCAGGCGCCTCTGCTCTGTGTGAGCAAGCGGCGGAGGTGGTGGTGGTGGTGGCAAGATCCCCGCCGAGGAGGCAGGATACCAGAGGGTGGTTGGTGGAGGGCCTGAGTGGCTGGGGAGAAGGGCTCGCTTTCCCCGTGGGCGCCAGGAAAGTAAACCGCAAGTACTGTCTCTAGGCGTCCCCCTCGCCCCGGGCGGTGCGTCACCCCGGCGGCTTTCGATTCTCTTTTCCCCCGTGGCTGAGTTCAGTGAAGTGCAGGGGCCGGTCTGAGCGCCGAGTTTCCCTCCTGCCCCAGGGACAAGGAGTCGCCTGAGGCCCTAAAAAGATGCAGTTCCTCGGGCGGGTGGTGGACACCATCAGCAGCGTCACCCAGATATTCGCCAACCCCTACCGAGTGAAGGAGGTGCCCGCTGCCGAGTACGCGGCTTACACCTGCCTGAGGAAGGAGGGCAGGGTGGCCCTATATAAGAACAGCCTCGCTCGCTCCTGGGATTGCTTGCTGGTGAACCCTCAGAATCCGCAGATTGCTTTCCGGTAAGTGATAGACCTTTAGCAGCCTATACTCAAGTTTGAAATGGAAGACACAAAATCTCTGAGCTCATGACTGCTGTGGGCGTAGGGTGATGTGTTTAACCAGTGGGTGGGCTCATGAGGAGTGGAAGGCTCCTGCCTGTGCTGGTGAAGGAGCTGTCATCAAAACAGCTTGTGAAAACAGGGCTGATCAGAGTCCAAACTCAGTGAAGACATGCAACTATGAAATAGGTGTCTGTATTAGAGTATACACAGGTACATGCCTTTCTGCAACTCTCTCACTGTTCCTGTTGTAGCATCTGGAACACAGGGTGCTTCAGCCCCAGAAGTAACTTTTCTCAGGGAAAGAAGATGCTCTCTTCTAGTGAAATAGCCTCTCTTCTTCCGTACAAACAGTTATGACACTAGACAGGGAGACTGAGGAAAGTTTGCAGTGCTGATGTTTGGAGAAAAGCTGCTTATCTCACATAAATGGGATGGTGGTTGTTTCTTTGTGCAGGACCAACACTGTGTTTGCCTTTCTTCTAGGCTTTTCCAACTCGACAATGAAGCAGATGCCCTGGTACATTTTGAGCAGTGTGCTGGGAAACTGCGCCCTTTCTACGAGAGCTCGTGCCAGTCCTTGATGCTGGAGGATCTCCAGCAGCTTAGTGACTGCTTTCGCAACCACCCTAGCTGGTCCTCAGCACATGTTGCAGTGGAGTTCGGCCGTCGTGAGAACTTCCGGCACAACCACATTCTGAGGCAAGGGGCAAGAGGGGTTTCTGGTTGGACTGGTGCTCTGGTGTTTGAGTTAAAAGTTTGAACTGTTGCTTGAGGCACTAACGAGACTCTTGTGCTGCGTTTTGGAGTTGTTGTAGCTGACTTTGTACCTGCAAGAGAGAAGGTACAGTAGGATTATCTTTCTGGAAACAGTTCTTGGCCAAAAAATCTTCCCCTTTTTCCATGGGGAAGTTCATTGAGAAAAGGGAAAACTAGTGAGGAGTTAGGGGACTGTGCGACTAATTTGTGCACCTCTGCCAGGTTGCTGACTGTAACCTCTCCTGTCTTCCTTTGGGCAGAGGGAACTAGTCCCATGTTTGCAGCAGAGGAAGGAGCTGTGTGTCAAAGTGAGGGTCTGTGGCAGGGCTCCTTGGTGGACCTTCCCTACAAAAGCAAGAGCTTTTGTAACCCTGGTGGTTTGCACCACCTGGGTGCGTCACAGAGATATCAGCTCCCAGAGCAGCTGCACGTCCTCTTCTTTACAGCCTTGCCTTGACCTCATGTTGACTACTCTCTTGCAGCTGTGTGAACAGCACAGATAGTGAGGATGGCTGCACTCCACTGCACCTGGCATGCCGTAAGGGAGACATGGAGTGCCTGCTGGAGCTGCTGGAGTGCCATGCGCGGGTGGACATCACTGACAGGAATGGGGAGACTGTTTTCCACTATGCTGTGCGAGGAAACAACCCTCAGATTGTTGAGGTGAGAGCCATTTCAAAGCTGTGGGGGCATAGGACTAGAAGTGGTCCTCTCTGTGCTGTGTGGAGTGAGACAGGAAAATAGCTGCAGATAGAGGAGATAAAGTCAGTTCTCTCTGCTGCAGCATTGAGTTAATGCTTGAGGCTGATTTCAGCCTATTTCTTCCCCCTTTACTGATGCTGTTTCCTGTAAGCTGGCTCTAGATTCCACTCTGCAGTGGAACAACAATGTTAAGAAAACTTCTTCAGAAATTGTCCTTCATCGCTATTTGCATCAGGCCTTCCTTCATCCTGTCGTTCCCCAGGCCCTTGGCTGTCCTGTCTCTCCTGAGCAGGATACTTGCTTCTGGGTGTAGTGCACCTGTGGGGGAATATATGCTGCCCACAGACCAAAGGATATTTTTGAGCCACTGTGGTCTCTCGTGAGCCAACAGAACCTGTTGTTTGAACTGAGCAGCCCTGCATTGGGGACAGTAATCAGACACTGTCTGAAGCCAGAGGCTTTCTTGATTGCTGAAAACACTGGGCAGAGTGATGGGGTTCATGAAGACATGGGTGACCTTCCACCTTGGTTCTCCTGAGGTCGGTCTGATCTCTAGAACCTGGTGTGAGTGTGAGACTGGCTCTCCCTTACTTCTGCAACCCCACCTTCACCCAATACTTATTGCAACAGCTCTCCCTCTTCCTACCAGACTGTGAGGGGATTTCCTAATGAATGGTGTGGGAGGGATGACAGAGCAGGGCAGTTAAGATCTTTGTATTACACAGATTTTTCTGATGGTGGCAACTTGGCTTATAGTTAAAGAAATACTTCCCAATCTGACCTGTCTCCTGTTTGTTTATTTTCACACCTGATTCCTTGCCGAAACAGTGTAAAACAACTTTAAACTCATGCATATCTTGTGCACAGGAAGGCTTACATTGTTTTCCAGTATAGCAGTGTAATATTTTTGTCTGACACATCAGTCATCTGGTAACAGGTCTGAAGTTTACAGGGAAAGTAGGAAAATTCCTTCAAACATCCCCCTTTGTGTGTGTTTTAGAGATAGTCCTGTCCAAAAAGAGTGGTGAGATTGCAGGGGAGTTTGAGTCCCTGCCTGCTGCCTGACCATGGTGACTTGTGGGGCTGCAGCAGGAGAGGAACCTAGTAGTTTCAGTGATCACTTGAGCTGAGCTTTGCTCACCCAGTGTTACTGTACTGCAGCTGACAGTGAGAGTCTGTGGAGCTATATTCAAAGTTGTGCAAGACCCTATTGACTTAAGAGCATTGCAGAGGCATATGGGCCAGGGGGACAGGGCACAAAAAGCATTGATCAACCCTCTGGGGAGAGAAAGCAAGGAACACTTCCCTAGCTATAGTATTGGAAACAGGGATGGAGAGAACAGGCTATAGTGTCACAAGGAGCCCAGTGCTCCGGAGTCTGTCCTTAGAGTGACACTCTTCCATACCTCTCTGTGTGAATTTATCTATTGTCTCCTCTTTCCAGCTCCTGGGTAAAACCCCAACTACTGGTTTGGACCATGTGAACCATGAAGGGCTGACTGCGCTGCATCTGGCTTGTCAGCTGGGCAAGGAGGAAATGGTTCGGTCCCTGCTGAAATGCAATGCCAGCTGCAGTGTCATGGGGATGCTGGGCTACCCCATCCACACGGCGCTGAAGTTCTCCCAGAAAGGGTAAGGAACCGCTTGTGTTACTAGAAATAGGGCTCTTCCTCCACTCTGTGGACCTGTCTGCTTGCTTAGGATTGTCCAAGACTGAACCCCTTTTAGGGCAGTGTTCAGTCAAAAGATACCCTGTGCTGTCCTCGCCTGCATCACCACAGCAAAGTTTTGGTGTAGAAAAGAAACACTTTCAGGGGAAAAAAAAAAAACAAACCAGGAGTTTTAATTTTATTTTTATCTGTATATATTATTTAATATCAAGCATCATGAGAAAGACATATTTTTAAAAAATGTTGGTGAAATACTTTTTCACTCAGAATGAGCTGTGAGAAGATGACTTACTGATACTTAAGTAGTATTGTTAATTACTGTACCTCTATTTTTGAGTGCTCTGATCCTAATAAGCTTTCATTTCAAAGCCTAGTTATTCCCATCCTTTTTGGCTCAGAAGTACTCTTGACTTTTGATAATGCTCTCTGCAACTGAATCAAAGGAGGCATGATGTTTACTTTTATTTTCCCTGGAGAAACTTGACTTTATGTGCGCTTTATGGTAGTTAATTTTCATAGAGTGAGCTCTGAAGTTATCACTAGCATTTTGAAAAGTGCTTTCCAACACGGGACACATTCACAAGCTGAAAATGTTTTGGTATCTTAATATTCAGTGGGGTTTGATCTTTGGTACAGGATTTATTGAGTGATAGAAAGCATATACTTGTTAACTCTGCCAGCACCCACTTTCTAGGCACTGGATCCTAATCTAATCATGATGGGTGTGATTTTCCATTTGTAGGGAAGCATGTAGATTCTTAATTTAAACTAGTATTTAACTACTTTGGTTTTATCCCCTCAGATCTTGAGTGAGTTTCTAAAAATGCCATATTCCTTTGTTGGAAAAGCACCCAGATGTTGCTCCACATCTTATAATCGGGAAGGAATTCTGCTTCCTCTGACTGCTGGGCTGTTTATGTGCTTCCTCCTCTTTTCTTCCTTTTTAATAAGAGCAAAACAAAATGCAGCAGAGGAACTTGCAGGTGTGGCAGAGAGCCTGCTGCTGCTGCTAAAGGGATTCCTGAAAGGCTCTGGTGGGAGGTAGCCACTGACTGATGTGAGGGGAGGTGTGAGTCAAGACAGTAGCGACCCATCCCTTAATCTCATTCTCCTAACCAGGTGTGCCCAGGCCATCCTGGAGGTGGATGCCAGCCAAGTTCGCTCCAAGGACCCACGCTATGAAGCTATTCCACTGCACTGGGCAAAGAAGGCAGAGGTAAATGGAGCCAGTCTGTGGTGAGGCTGTGCTGTCACCTAGCATCTCATTAATTCCTCCTGTCGCTGACTTCACCCTTTCCTGAGAGCATGTGTGGAGCCCTGACAGCCAGCAGCCCGGTGTTTGATTCTCTTTTCCCTATTCTGATCAGTGCTATTTGTCATGAGGGGTGTGGAGCAATGAAGCCTTGCAATGGAACAAACCAATGGGCTTATCTCCAGTATTTCATCCTTGTCTGTGAAGCTTCCAGCCTGTGCCTTCTGTTTTTCTTGGGGGAATTGCAGCAGTGTTGCTGTTACCTCTAGGGGGAGCTCGCATCTGTCGTTACTGACAGTTTCATGGAGGGAAGCAGGTTGATGCCTTTAAAACTGCCTGGAAAGCATGAGGTAGGCACAGGATGGTGTTGTGTAGGTTATGCCAGATATGAGCAGATCTATGGTGTGATATGCCATGATGGAGCACACATGGTACTTGTTGCAAGCAGAGGACACTCCTGTCTGTGGCAGGACTGTTTTCCTGCCTGCATCATCACATCCCTCTCAGAAACATCATGTGGATTTTTGGAGCAGACACATATCTGCTTGGCTCGTAAAAGTGAGAATATCAAAAAAGCAAACTTTTCCCCTCCAATCTGCAAGGAATTTGGCCTGAATAGGAACTGTTTTTTCTCCACTGATCTCAGCCAGTTGCAACACTTGCATGTTAGTTCCAAAACATCCCAAAGCTCTGGCCAGATGGTGAATTTTCCAGCTATTTCTATGATAAAATAAAGAAACCCAGTGCTTGCAACAATGACCGACTTCTTCCAGGCTAAAGCTCCCTCTTCTGCCCCTGTTTTGCTTGCCAGGAGATCTGGATCATTTGAGCACCAGGCAGTTTTCCTCATGATCGCTTTCTCTCTTCTTGACCTAACACGTACATACTTGGGCACAGATGACACGGCTGCTGCTTGAGTACGGCTCTGAGGTGAATGTCACCAGCCGGACAGCTGACATGGCTCTGCACATTGCGGTCAAGAGGGGGCGCTTTGACTGTGCCATGGTACTGCTGACACACGGGGCCAACACCAATGCCAAGGGTCAAGATGGCAACACACCACTGCACCTGGCCATGAAGGTGAGTTTTCTGCAGAGACTGCTGGGAGGGAGAGATTTTTCTTGAAGGGCTGAGGCAAAGGCAGACTACTTTGAAATTCTAGCGGTAGTCTTTCAGGGGGTGATCTCTTATGGGTGCTTTGACTGATGAAAAGAGAAAGGAGGGCATGTGGGATGATGTAGCCAGGGGGAGTGTGGCTCTTGACTGAGTTTTGTCTTGTACCCTAGCATGACCACCTGGATATGATCAAAGCTATTGTTGTGTTTGGAGGAGATATTGAGATCCCAAATGATTTTGGGGAAACGCCAGGACTGTTGGCAGCCAGGAGCAGCAAAGGTGAGGGAATGTATCAGTGGCCTTACAGGTGAACTTGGTATCCTGTCTCCCCATGATGGACAAAACAATATCTTGGGGAGAGGAGAAAACATGCCAGGCATGGGTATTGCTTTTCTAATGTGCTTTCCCAGCTTGTAGTTGCTCACAGAGTAGGCACTTCCTGTTCTATTGGTGTAAGCTTTGTAGTAATAACCCTTGATGAGTTTCTTTTCTGTGAGAAAGAGACTCAAGAGGAAAAACTGGCATGCACTCTACCTCTTTCAAGCCACAGTGTCAGGCACTGCAGGCTCACAACAGGATGATGCAGTGCTACTGAACCACCCAGGCATAAGCAGACATGGGGAGTGGTTCTGCACTGACAAGAAGTGTGTGACACACACCTTTCAAGCTGCACAGCATTGAGAACCGCTGTACACAAGTCCTGCTGCTTGATGTTAGGGGAGAGATGCCCAGGATGTGCTTTCCCCTTCCTCAGACCATCCCAGAGGACTCACGAGGGTCAGGGCTGCTGTGCATTTAGTATAGCCCTTCCAGTGTGTGCATGCACTGATTCTTTTTCTGATCTGTGGCTCCCCCTTCGTCACCTAAGGTGAAAACCGGAAAGTGCTCTTAGACCTGCTGCAAACTGTAGGGACCGAGCGTTGCCACCCACCCAACCCTGACTCCCCAAGCCTGGCACCATCTGCCGCCTCCCTCCTAGAAGGCCAGCCTTCCTCGCGGAGCAGCTTCAACAGCTTAGGTAAAGCCTTCCCTGGCCCTGTCCTCACTCTTTCCGTCTTGCTTCACAGTACTGCCTCAGATCTCTTCAGATGGACTGTACTTGGGGGACAGTCTCCTAGCGCTCTGTTTCTGGTGACTCTGTCCTTGTACAGCTGTTGCAGGTTCTTGTCGCATTTTCCGTTTTCTCCTGTGTGTGTACTCTAAACTCTTGCACCATGAACTTTTGTTTTATAGACCTGGTGCCATGTAGTTCTGTAAAAAGGAAAAAGGATAATTGATTCCTTCATCCTTCTGGCAGAGGCGCAGGACTTAGTTGCCTGCATGTGCTTTATCCACTGGGTCATGTATGGAAGGGGAGGTACTTGCTGGTCTGCCCTGAGGACCTCCCAGAATCATCCTGGTCCCAAGGAAATTGGAAGAGCTGCTTTTTTACATTCTGGAGGCCAGGAGCTGGGAGAGAGAAAAGAGGAAGCCCAAGGATAAATTACATTAGTGGCAAAGTTTACAATTAGCATAGGACAAGCCTGTGTGTAACACCTTCCTGTGCAACCAGAGGACAACAGTCCCTCCTGTGCCCTGGAGTGAGTGGGTGTCTTCACAAGTGTCACTAGCCGTGACACCAGGTCACCATGTCTCACCATGGCATTGTGAAGGTGACCCCCTCAAAATTCAGTTCTGCACTGACAAAGCAAAATCCTTTTTTGTCCTGAATACTGTCCCTAAAAGAAACTCCTCACCATATGTGTTGTCATCCACAGCCGCCTTCCAGCCTGGGTGCTGGCAGGAGTATTTAACTTCTTTTCCCCCCCCTCTTCTTTTGGTTTCGCAGACTGGCTTCTCACGTAGGCTGGATTGGTATCCCACACCCAGGGTGACCTGAGTGTGCATCAACTGCGTGGTAATGACAAGCCACCCTGTCCCCACAGCTCTCCTTCCAATGTTACCTTGCAGGAGTAGATTTAGGCTTTATTTTAATGGCTTACAGCAAATTGCATAGTGGACACATTGCTAGGCTCTGCATTCTCTCTTTCTCTCCTACTGTGCTTATCATCCGCTTCTACAAATCCTTTGTCTTTGCCAGTGCATCTCCAGCTGCCTGCCCTAAAGGATGGGGTTTTCCCTCTTTGGTATGGAGTTAAATCTGGGGGGGGGGTCACCTGGTAACTCTGGATAAGATGGCTTGCATTTCCTGCAGGGACCTTTATTGGATTGGGAAGGGAGTTGGGTGTTTTCTATGTGATTGCTGTGGAAGTGGTTTACATAGGGGTGGGAGTACTTTGGCCAAGGTTTCTGGTGACAGTGAAAAAGTAGGAAGAATAGTTAAAGGTTTTCTTATTAAGTAAGTATAATTTAGTTGACTAATGTTTCTGAGGCACGTATCAGAGGGTTCATGTAGCAAAGTGATCCCTAACTTTTTTGTCCCTTTGCATATTCCTGGCCCTCTAGGGTACAAGGACCTTCTGTATGTTTCTGCGACACTTGGACAGTTTTTGAAGGCACCAGATGTTGTGGACTCACCTAGTGACAGTAGAAGAAAGTAAGTGAGGAATAGCTTCTGGCCAGATTCCCATGCAACTTGAAGCTGAAAGCCATGCTTTTGAGTTTGCCCATCTGCCTCTGTGGGTGTGGCATCCTCAGAGTTGACATTTAGTGTTGTTGACCTTGCGGATTTTGCCAGAATCTTGCACCTGTTCCTGCCTACAGCTCTGGAGCTGCAGTGGAGCCCAAGCCTAGCAGATGAAACCCCTGCTCTGTCCCTCCCTCTGCTGCTGCAAACAAAACTCCATTTCGGCTTTGTGATTTCCCCATCTCCACACACTGGCCTGATGCTCACCCAGCTCCTTTGCCAGGCTGTGCCCTACTTTGGCAGTGTCTACACCTTGCCTTGCCATGGGGCAGTTGGAACTGATGTGCTGCTAGCAGGATCTCAGGGCTGTCTGCTACTAAATTACAATGCAGTATCTATTACTGGATATTCAGGGACTTCTGATGCATTTTCAACTTGTGAATGGCTCTCTAGTGGAGAGGTTAGAAATGACTAAATGAACAAATGGTGTTGCACCAACTTCTTTGAGGGTTATATGTCCTGGTCCAGTCTTACTTACATCTGAGGCAGCATCACTGGATTTATCTGTTACTGACTATACTGTCCACAGCACTGTTCTTGCTACTGCAGCATGCTGTGATAAGAAAGCTGTCGCACAGCTCTCAGTCATCTGTGTTTGTCTCTCTCTAGTCATGACCGTCTCCTGTGCCTGGATGGAGGGGGCATCAGGGGCCTGGTGCTCATCCAGCTCCTTCTGGCTATTGAAAAGGCTGCAGGCTGTCCCATTCGTGAGATTTTTGACTGGATTGCGGGGACCAGCACTGGAGGGATCTTGGCCTTGGCTATTGTACACGGTGAGGACAGTGCGAATAATGGGTCCCTTCTCACTCCTGTGGGCTTGAACACTCCTTTGTGTGGGGTGGACATGGGAGCTGCCTCTCTGAGATTTGTTGTCCCTGCCAGAGGAATGTTAATGAAGGGAAGTCTACACCTGGCTTTGCGCTTGCTTCTCACGTCAGCTGGCCTTGAGGAGCTTTCTGGGTTTTGGGAAGTGCATAGTGACAGGGTTCAATGTTCTCTTCTTTCTGCTATCTCTCTGTGTGGGTTTTGCAGCAAAGTGAAGGGAAAGTGTACTCCAAGCTTCCCCTTACTCTTTAATCTTTCCTAGTCATTCTGCTGAGGTCTGAGCAGATGGAATCGAGTGACACTTGCCATCTCTGGCTGGTCCTGGCGAGTCCTGTCTCTGATGTGCTGTTTGTTCTGCTTGCCCTTCCTCCCACTTCTGCTCCTGCCGATGCCATTGTTTGTCTCAGGGAAGTCCATGGACTACATGCGCTGCCTGTACTTCCGCATGAAGGACATGGTGTTCCGGGGTTCTCGGCCCTACGAGTCAGAGCCCCTGGATGAGTTCTTGAAGAAGGAATTTGGGGAAAACACCAAAATGACAGATGTCCAAAAACCCAAGTAAGTCTTGCCTGGGGCTGCACTGGTTCGTGTTCTACTGAGTGTGCTTTAGATTCCTCTTGTCAGAGATGCTCAACCTCTGCTTAGAACAGATCTGAAAGAGTGTGATGTGCAGACCATTGAAGTCATAAGTATGGGTTTTTTTCCCCCTTTTTACTCATGCTTTCATCTCCTCTTCCCCCAGGGTTATGGTGACAGGGACACTGTGTGACCGGCAGCCAGCTGAGCTTCACCTTTTCCGGAATTACCCCATACCAGAGACAAAAACTTCTACTGAATACAGGACAAGTGCATCTTTCAAGCCACTCACTCATCCAGAAGGTAAATGGTGGCACACAGCAGTCCAGCTTCTTGGCATCCCTCTGAGACAGAACATTTCCTGGTTTTCCTCCCATTGCTTTAAAAATCAGGGTGTCTTAACAGTGGCTCATCCATCAGCTTGTCTTGTAGATTTGTGCTAATGATGATTCCCTTTTCTCCTCAGTTCTCCTCCCCTTAGCTTCTCTTGTACCAGGAACAGGGTGTGGCTAGTGAGATTTGTGATGAAGGGTTCTGCTAGAGGATTCTTGGGTACAGTCAGAACCTTTCTCTGGGAACTCGGGGGTAGATTAACATATAAAAGCTGTGGAATTGAAACATACAGCTGCCTCCAGTTTGTTCCTTTTGTTGTCCAACTAATATAACTGCTTCACCATCACAATAGCAGTTATGAGGCTGCTAGACAGTGAATTGACCCAGCATCTGTAGAAGGTGTTGGGAAATTTTTTTTAAGCCCCCACAAATGAATCCTCTGTGTCAAAGCAGAGGACCTGACTGTTGAGGAAAAAGAGGCACAGCTATTTAGGGCGGGGTCTTCTGGGATTGCAAGTCCCTTTGCTTTCTGTTGGTGAAGGCAGGATGCTTCTAACGCCCAGGGAAATTGCTGCAAGAGACTGTTTGCTTTCCCTCCAGACCAACTGGTGTGGCGTGCTGCCCGCTGCAGTGGTGCGGCTCCCACTTACTTCCGGCCAATAGGCCGCTTTCTGGATGGTGGGCTGCTAGCCAACAACCCGACCCTCGATGCCATGGTGGAGATCCATGAGTACAACAAGACACTGATTAAAGAGGTGAGGGAAAATCCTGGCCCTGACTGGTGATGAGGCTCCACCAAGCCTCTCTGGAAGGGGAAGAGTGTTTGGGAGAGGATGCCTCTGCTGGATACCTAAGAAGTGCAACATCCTAGAAGAGAGTATATGGAGAGGAATATGTGTTGGGAGTGGTTAATGAGAGATGAAATACCTTTTCTGTCAAAGGCGTGAGACAGGGAGGCAGCCCTGTCAGCCTGTCTTTTCTACTTTGCGCAATGATGATTCAAGTAGTAGTTGTGTGTAGCCCTTAACAAGGCTCTATAGGACCTTTTCCTGACCCAGAACAAATGAAAGCAACAGTGGAGCACTCTACAAGGCTGAAGAGTGAATGCCTTCTGTGGTTTGGCAAAATCCTCAGAAAGATGACTACTGGCAGCTGCTGATCCCTGTAGCTGAAAGAGGAGGCATGTTGCTAAAATGACTAAAAGTTTGACTGTTTCACAGTCATCTGGTCCTAGGCCTCATCTTTGGGGTGTTGGTTGGTTGCAGTCAGGTATGTACAGAACAGTGCAGCTGCCAAAGTCATGTGGATTATACCCGTCTCATCAGGCAGTAGTAAAGGGGAAGAGGAAAAAGCTACCAAGTCTTTTGCCTTGGCTTTCAGAACATCCCGACGACTGCTATAAAAGACATGCTCTGGCTTAATTGCATCCTTGCAAACAATCCTTTTGTTTGTCCACAGGGTAAGAATCAGGAAGTAAGAAAACTGGGGCTGGTGGTCTCTCTGGGAACAGGGAAGCCTCCGCAGGTCCCTGTGAGCTCTGTGGATGTTTTCCGCCCTTCTAACCCTTGGGAGCTGGCAAAAACTGTCTTTGGTGCCAGGGAGCTTGGCAAGATGGTGGTGGATTGTGTGAGTACTGGGGGCAGGTGATGGGGGAAGATGCCTGGGGCTGCTTGCAGGGAAAGAGTAAAGGTTTCTAGTCTTCAGCTTCTTCCTTTTAGAAGAAAATCCTTTTTCCTTGGAACTGCTCTGACCATTGCCAGTTCAATGGATGTAGTGGGTAACCTAAGAACTGAGGTCTGAAGCCCTGTCTGTCTGATGGGATTTCAAGTGCCATGGGAGGTGTGGTTCCTACAGCTGTAAGGAGCTAAAGGCAGGATAGTCGTCAGTTACCTTTAGGAACATTTGCAGTTGTGAATTAATGAAACTGTATCTTTCTTATAAGCATAGATTATCATCTGAGCAACCTGGACCAAAAAGATCAAGCCTCAGAAAACAGCAATTAATTTTTCTTTGAAAAGTCTTTGTCATCCTCAATAAGAAACTGACAAATGTGGGAGTCTCTGTAATAAAAAACGGCAGTTGAGAGCTGTGGTTAGGAGTGTGTGAAAGGCGTATGTTCTTCGATGCTTCAGAAATAAGCTTGTTAAATGAAAACACTCTGAATGAATGAAAGCCAGAAAGAGCAGAACTGAATTTTTGGCTATGATCTTAATTCTGTGGTGTTATCTCCTCTTAGCTTCCTAAAGATGGAAAGTATCTGGAGAGATCCCTCAGCTTCCCCTGACTTTTTTTCAGGACTCTCAGGAAAGCTGTCTCAGGACAGCTCAGAAATCCTGTGGTATCCCAGACTCTACTAGTACTGGTCTTGGAACAAAATGGATAGAGATGAAATCCCAATGAGGCTGTGATTGAGATCATTCTGGGGATTTCTTTGAGGAAATGCACTCAGTTCTGTAATCGATGGAGGACCTGTAGGATGCAATTCCTTGTGTTCCAAGGATAAGAGGCACTGTTCCTATATAAAAGGAAAAAAAAACCAAAAAAACCCAAAAAAACAAAAAGCCATCCCACTCTCAGTGATGCATGTTTCCATCCAGGATGTACTGTCTCCTGGTTTTACCTCTCCCTCTGTGGCTTTAGCAAGTTTGACTTGGTACCAAGGGGGAGAGCAATGTGACGGTCAGGCACTAACTGTAGGCTGTTTTCTCCTGCAGTGCACTGACGCAGATGGCCCAGCTGTGGATCGTGCCAGGGCCTGGTGCGAGATGACGGACATCCCCTATTTCCGGTAGGAGCTTCCTTTCTGCTTTCTGCTCCCACCTATTTTTATCCCTCTCTCTTCAAACCTGGCTGTGGCATGCATCATCCCAGATAGCATCCCCTTCAGCAGCATGCCTTCCCCCCAACTGGAGTACTGTGTTCAGTTCTAGAGCCAGCAAGATAAGAAGGTCAATGAGATGTTGGAGCAGGTCCAGAGGAGAGCCACGAAGAGGATCAGAGGGCCTGTCCTTATGAGGACAGGCTGAAGGAATTTGGGTTATTGAGCCTGGAGAAGAGAAGGTTCAGGGGGGACCTTATAGCAGCTTCTCGATAACTGAAGGGGGCCTACAGAAAGGCTGGGGTAGGACTTTTTAATAGGGTCCAGAATGGCAGGAAGGGAGTAATGGATGCAAATTGGAAGAGGGTAGCTTTAGGCTGGATATAGGAAAGAAGTTCTTTACTGTGAGGGTGTTGAGACATTGGAAGACGTTGCCCAGAGAGATTGTGGATGCCCCCTCCCTGGGAGTGTTTAAGGCCAGGCTGTGTGAGGCATTGAGCAACCTGGTCTAGTGGAGGTGTCCCCACCTATGATAGGGGCACTGGAACCAGATGATATTTAAGGTCCCTTCCAACCCAAGCCATTCTATGATTATGCCTCAGTGACTTATCAAAGGATGCCGTGGCCCAAGGGTGGACTGAGCACACCTTGTCCACAGTCAGTTGGAGGGGGTCAAGAGATGAGCTAATAGGATCCATAGGGGATATGTTTCCTGTCCTGTTCCAGCACATAGTGTGTTTTGGAGGCTCGTGCTTTGCTAAGGAGGTACTGTTGCTCAACTAAGTCTCTGTCTCAAGTGTGGTTTCGCCTTGAAGGAGGAGGAAGCTCTCTGCTCTGCAAGCCTGCTAGATGCAGGCGAGAGAACACCCAGGGCAGATGAAGCCACTTTGTACACGTCTTGTGCTTGGCAGGCTTTCTGCTGCGTTGCAGTTGCCTCTGTGGCCAGCTGGTGATGCTGTCTTGCCATATGCAGGTTCAGCCCTCAATTGCACACGGAAGTGATGCTGGACGAGGTGAATGACACTGTTCTGGTGAATGCTCTCTGGGACACCCAACTCTACATCTACCAGCAGCGGGAGCGGTTTGTGGAGCTGGTTCGACATCTCTGCCGATGACAAGAGTTGGAGGTCCCTGTTCAGCATCCCTGTGGCAAGGAGCAGAAGATATTGAAATGGCTTGGATTTGCTTTTCAACCAAGATACTGAGGTGGGAGAGGGATTGCTACTACTAGTAATGAGGAATTAATGATACTTTATAGACAATAGCACACATACACTTATATTCCAGGACACACCTTCTGTGTTCCTGGGCAGCTGTGTAATACTGACAGATATTTTCTCACCAAAGACCCAACTCTGCTGATGTGCTTGAAGGTCCCTTCCTGTCTTCTGACGTTACAACCCTGCCCAAAAGCCAGAACCACCACCTACCTATCTTGAGCTGTAGCAGCTGTTGTCTATCTGTGCTGCACCTCCACTGACCGAGCACCATGCACCTTCCCACATCACAGAATGGGCTCAGGCCACATAAAGGTTTGGGGATTATTTGGCCTACTGAGGCCAAGCTGTTTTAGAGTGTATGGTGTGGGGGACAGGAATTATTCTTTAATGCGCCCAGTTTTAAGGGGAGTAGAAATACTGGAACTTTATGAGGTAGATCTGAGACAGAATGTTGTCACTGGCCCTGAGAGAAGGGGGGTAGCCTTTCCTGAGCTGGTTATCTTTTTTTAGCAATTTCCCTTTTCCTCCAAGATGGTACTGACTGTGCTCAGGCTGGGAGCAGACATCCTCAGGAGGTTGTTTTGTGCCACGGGCTTGCTGTGCTACTCTCTGATGAGGAGCTGAGATGTGAAAGCCTGTCTTTACATGCAGCAAGGTCAAGATGAGGGGCAGTAGTTTTGGCTTGGTAGAGAGATTGTTGCTCTTTGAACTTAATATGGAGTTGAAATGCTCTGGAATGTTTCTCACCAAAGCTGACCCTGTGACAACTTGGATCTACTTTTTCTACTGATGGAAATTCCATTGTGAATGCTGTACTACTGAATGTTTCTGCAGTAAATTTTGCATATTTATAAATTTATATATCGTATTTGGAAGTGTTTTGAGGAGTAATCTAGAGAACTGGATTCTTAATAATCTACTTTTGACTGCATGGACTACTGTTGTGAGCAGTGCTTGTATGCAAGACTAACATCACCTTAAATAAAGAGAGTATTGACTTTGGTTCCACTCCCATGTAGTGGAAGATTGCGTTCTCTCTCTTTCTCAAAAGGCTGAGGGACTTGAGTCTTTTTAGTCTGGAGAAAGGATGACTGAGGAAGGATTTTTATCAATACTTATAGATACTTATATGGTGAGTATCAGGAGGATGGGGCCATTCTTTTTTTAATGATGCCCAACGGCAGAACAAGAGGTAATGGGCACGAGTTGAAATGTAGAAAGTTCCAACTAAAGCAGTTCCACCTCAAGTTTACTTTGAGGGTGACAGAGCACTGGAACAGTCTGTCCGGAGGTTGTGAGGTGTCCTCTGGAGACTTTCAAAACTCACTAGACATGTTCCTCTGCAACCTGCTATAGGAGAATTCTCTGGCAGATGGGTTGGATTATGACATCTCCAGAGGTCCCAACCAACCCCTGCCATGCTGTGATTGTACTCAGCTTAGGTGCAGCCAGCTGAGAGGCTTTGTACCCACTTTGATGTGAGAATCTTCTTGGTGCTGGTCAGAAAGAAGATTCCTGAAATCCCTTGGAATACAGTTGACTGAAGATGGGACTCTAATTTTGTTATCTCCAGGTAGTTCCCGGACAGCCTACCCGCTGTAAGCCTGCTGGACCTGGTGCCCAGCCATTCTTAAGAGCTTGCAGGAATGTGAGCACTGGGTAATGAATAGGCCTAAAAAATTATCTGCCTTCTGATCTTCATTTTCACAAATGAGGTTTTGGAATTAAGGGATTTTAAGGTGAAGTAAAGGTTTTCTTTTTCCTATGTAATGGAGGGGCTTACCTTTCTGTGGAATAACTGCCCTCCGCACATCTCAGGATGGAGGCTCCCTCCCATTTATTATCTGCCTGTGATAGCAAACTGATAGGGGATCTCCTGACTTGTGGTCTCTGTGAACGAGAGACCTGAAGAAGCTCTGCCAGCACAGTGAGGCCAAGTCAGCCACCTCTGAGCAGTGGTAGTGAGGGAGGCAATGATCCATAAGGCAGTCACTCTGGCAGGTGGCAGGCTCTGCAGATGTCAGGGCAGGGGGAGTTGGGTACTAAGCCAGCCATCAATAATTCAAGGAGGCGGTCACATGCCCTTGCTGGCTGTCACAGGATTCCTCTCTTCTTGGAGTCTGGTTACTTCCAGAGATCAAGTTCCAGCCTCTTGGCTGGTGAATTATTAAACTCCAGCAGTGCTCCATTCCCTTTGTACCACGTCTGTGTCTTCCTGCTGCCCTGCCTTGCCAGCGACAGGCTCATTCTGTCCAGCTGGCTCTGCAGAAGTAGAGTCCTCTGGAACACCTTGTGTAGCACCTTGTGCCCTCCTTTCCTCCTTCCTCCTCCGTGGAAGAGAGAAAAACCTCCAGAGATGGATCTGTCCCACAGGTCCACCATCTCCATCTATAAGGTCAGTGCCAACACCAGAAACTGCTTTTGTCTGCCTAGAGGGGATGTGTGGATGGAAGAACTGTTTTCTGCCAAAGGCTGGATCCATCATTGGGCTGAACTGCAGTAGCTCCTGTGGGCTCTGGATGTTTGAAAGGGAGAAGGGGACGCTGAAGGTCTGAAGGCAGATTCTGAAAGGGACTGAGCTGCAGAGTAGTTCAGAGATGGAAGATGTTTGTGAAGGGTGTGATGTCTTGGTTGCCAGTAGGGAGCTGGAGCTCAGTCAGCTGTTTTCCCCTTTGCTGGAAAGTGCAGTCTTGATCTCATAAGCACTCCCATATGCACATCAATCTTGCACCAAGATGGTGAAGGCTGGGAGAAGGGGAATTGCTCCTTCTACCCTCTGGTCTGCTCTACCATAGGCAATAAATGCCTTTGATACATACAAATATCAGGTATGAGCAGAGCCTGATCTGAGGCGGTCCATCCCTTCTCTAAGCTGCTACATCCTGGCCAGGAAAAAAAGTGTTACTCATGCCTGGATAATAAGCAGTGATCCTCACCTGAAAAGGCTTGAGGATGAGGGAAGAGGCAATTCAGATCCCCTTACAGTCACTCCCCTGTTTGCAGTAGGTGTGGGCCTTGGGAGACAGCCATCTTCAGGCAGCCACTTGTCTTTCCAGTGAGATTGTCCTCTGGCATTGCTCCTCTCCCAGTTGACTGGAGAGAACTCAGGGTAGCTTGAGGGTTGCGGCCATCTCTGATGCAGAGAGCTGATGTTGTGCACAGCTGTGTATCACCACAGCCATCCAGTGTTGTCTCTGGGAGGGATTTCTGTGTCTCTGTTGCACTCGAACTGCAGTGGGAGAGCATTGACCTCCTGAGGTCTCCGAGGCTTGGGGAAGACCAGCATTAACATGCTTCTGCCTGGCCACAGAGTATCCTGGAGCAGTTCAACCCTGCGCTGGAGAACCTGGTGTACCTGGGAAACAATTACCTGCGTGCTTTCCATGGTAAGTGGAAGTGTAAGTGTATGGGCTCCAGACTCTGCTGCTTCATGTGTCCCAGGCACTTGCTGTGCCATCACCCAGGACAAGGCTGCTGGTCTCTCCTCAGACACATCCTGGGCTGCCCTTTGGCATCTTTCTCTTCCTCCAGGACCAAATGCTATAATTAGATACAGATGGGGGGGAGGAAGAGGGTGCCCTTGCCAGTAGGGGAGGTACTAGGGGGTGGCTGTCCCATGTGCTGCTTGCTGGGACCGGTGATGGTGGGAAGGCAGGCCAGGTCCTTACCTCCCCTCTGCTCTCCTCCCAGCATTATCCAAAGCAGCTGAAGTGTATTTTAAGGAAATTGAGAAGATTGGGGAGCGAGCACTGCAAAGTTCCACCTCACACGTGCTAGGTAAGGCTCTCCCATTCCCCATCCCCTGCCTTCTGATGAGCCATAGTTAAATTATTTTTGGTCTCCTCACATAGCTAGTCCCTTTCCAGGCACTGGAGGAAGGGAAAACAACTCCTCTAAATGGTGTCTCTCAGTGCCTGGCCCTGTCATGGCAGTAAGAATCAAATTTACTGTGGAATTTAGCCCTGAATATCCCCCAAGGCCCCAGCACTCCCCTCTGTCTCTCTGAGATCAATGGCTGAGCCCAGACCCTTGGATGGACGTCAAGCAATGGACCTCTCATGAAAACTGGTCCTTGCTGAGGCACTCTGCCCTGAGAGTTGAAGTTTTCACCTTGGAGGAACCATTTTGCTTCAACTTGTAGGTGTGAGGGGAGAGCTGGAGAGCATAAACTGACAACAACTGGTATGGTGTTGTCCTCCTGAGCCCAAATTGGCAGCTCAGAGCTGAGGGGCTTACACTCAGCAGCTCAAATAGTTCTGCAGTCTAATGATGGCTGCTGGAAATGCATTCAGGGAACTACTCTGATACTTGACAATTTCAGTAAAAACTTCCAGCAGAGCTCTCCTTTCTGCAGAGTCCTGCTCTGCTCTCTGTCATTTCTCTCTTCCCTTCACAGTTTTCTACTGCCAGCACAGGTGCAGCAGGATGGCACACAGTGTCTGCAGCAGGTGCTGCTCTTCCTGTAGGACAACCAGAATTATGCACCATAGCTGGGCTGCCACTGGACATGGAAATAGGGTTCTTAGGGTCTGTAGGAGAGCAGAAACCATCATCCAGAGCCTATGGCATAGCCAAAGATGCTTGCTGGCAACGGGGGCTGTAGCAGCTTCATAGGGTGGAGCGGTGCCTGAGGAGTAATGGTGGAGCCGAGCCCTTGGGAGGAAGGCTACCAGTATCCTTCAGGGTGCAGAGAGCAGTGCGTTGTGATATCTAGTGGACTTTCACACCCATTTATCATAAATCTGAGTAGCATTCCTCCTTGAGCACAAAAGGAAATGGCCGTGTGATTTTTCTACCCTCTCCTGTCTCTTTCCCTGAAGGTGAAATTCTGATGCAGATGTCCAACACGCAAAGACTCCTCAGCTCTGATTTAGAAGTCGTGGTGAGTGGTTTTCCTACGTGCTGGTTCAGGTGGGGGAAAAAGTCACTTCCTTAACCACAACATGCTGGCATTTTTCCTCATTTCCCCCATCCCCACCCTCTGATGCCTGCTGTCAGGTGCCTGCTGTCCTGCCTTTCCTTCTGCCTGCGACAGAGGCATCTGACAGAGCTGACATGCACAGAGCCTGGCTGTTCTTCAGTGTGGACTGTCACCACCTCTCTGCAAGCACTGCCCAGCTCTGGAGATGTGGCAATACTGTCTTGTCCTCTCTTTCCCTGGGTGGCAGTGGTGGGTCAGGAGTGGAGGGGATGCTGATCCTTCCAGATAACTGCTGTTTGTGTCTGTGCTGAAGCTCAGAAGTTAGTGGTTGGGTGGGCGCTGCATGTCCTCCCCTCTCAACCCCCCCCAGGGTGCAGAGCTAATGGGCCCTAATATGCCCATTTGTGACTTCTGTACGGGGTCCAGGTATTAAAGAAGTCACTAGCTCTGTGGTTTTTGTGAGCCACTGCTTCACCCCATAGGGGGAAGAGATGAGAATGATGGTTCCTTTGTTTCTTTCAGGCACAGACCTTCCATGTGGACCTGCTGCAGCACATGGAGAAAAACACCAAACTGGATGTGCAGTTCATCAGTGTGAGTGATGAACTCCCTTTTCCTTCCTTGTTTCCCTCTCCCCTCCAACCAAGAGATTTTGCTTGAGCCCTTGAGGTGTGTCCTTGACTTTGCACTGTAAGAGTTAGGGGCTTTTATCTTCTCCTGTCATGAACTAACCACCCCCTTTTCCCAATTTTGTTTGATGATAGAGGGCTAAAGAGGAAACCGTTCTCCTGTATGCAGAAGGGCTTGATAAATGCTTCAGGAGGGCTGAGACATTTTGTATCCTAAAAGCAGAGTTCCCAGCTTCCCTGAACCACAGCCTCTGAACAGGAGTGGGTCCTGTGACATTGTGGCCCAACTGGCCTGCTGGTAGGCAGCGTCAGAGAGACAGAGGCCCAGTGGGTTTGCTTCTAGGCCAGAGGGAGCTGGGTGCCAGGTTTTGATCCTGAGGCTCATTAGTCCTCTGGGACCCTTCAGAATGAAGGGAAAGATAAAGAAAGACTCATAAGTCCAGGTGAAGCCTAATTTCAGAGGGACTCAGATACCGCCTCTCAGTGTGGTTGGGTCTTCAGTTCCTCACTCAGTCTGGTTTGTCCCTGACAGGAAAGCCAGAAGCACTATGAGCTGGAGTACCAGCGCAGAGCCACCAACCTGGATAAGTGTATGGCAGAGCTGTGGAGAATGGAGAGGGCTCGTGATAAAAATGTTCGGGAGATGAAGGTGAGTAGTGATTGTAGGGAGGGAGTCAGAAAAAGAACTGGATGATTAATTTGGATGCAGGGCTGTATTCTGAGTAGACTTGTCCTTAAAAACCTCCATGTTCAAATGGAAGCAGGCTTACTGGTAAGGAGGAAACTGCTTTTCTACTGGATGGTGCTAACTTGTGGTACTCTCTTCTGCCAAGTAGGTCCCTTACTTAGAATGCCTCATTATGCATTGACTCTGTTCTAGCTCCACTGTGCTATTCTAGCATTCTGAGTGGACTGGGAAGCTGGTAGACATGATGACCTGTTTCAACCCGTTTCTTACCATGCGTGAGCCCACTTTGATGCTGATCCCTCTTTCCTCTGTGGCCCAGGAGAACGTGATGCGGCTGCGCTCAGAGATGCAGGCCTTTGTGTCTGAGAGCCAGAGGGAGGCTGAGCTGGAGGAGAAACGCCGCTACCGCTTCCTGGCTGAAAAGCACCAGATGCTCTACAGCACTCTCCTCCAGTTTTACAGCCGGGTATGACCCTTGTGTGCCAGGGAATAGAGACGGAGGAGCAGGCAGTATGGCTGGAGGGGGGCGTGCAGGCAGGAGGGAGCCATGGCTGAGCTACTCCTTGGGTGAAGACAGCTCCTGTGCATGGACTGGGCAGGAATTTATTTCCTTTCTTGCTGTGGAATCTAGATTGACTGTACTGGACAGGGAGAGCATGGCCAGGATGGTGCTGACAGGGTGTTAGTTCGGTGTGTGGGTGATAGGAGAGGGAAGTGTTATGTAGGTGTTTATTTCGGGGTCATTGGGACAACAAGGTATCTGCTGGAGGGTGCCATCCTAGAAATTCTCATCTGTTAACATAATTGTGGGAGGACCTTGTCCCTAATCAAATATGTGTGGCAGCCCCCAGCTCCCTCCGTAGATGTTCTGCCCTGTCCGTCATGCCTTCTTTTCCCTCTCTCCCCAGGCCCGAGGCATGATCCAGACTAAGGTACCACAGTGGAAGGAGCAGCTGGAGGCCAGCCGCAACCCCTCAAACAGCCACTCACACGGTCTTCTTGCAGCATCTCATAGCCAGGGCTATCCATCAGGCCGGCTTACCCCCACCCACTTTGAGATGGTGAGGAGCCCATGAACCTCTTCTGCCTTGGCAGTGGCACAGCTGCAGATGCTCCTTTCAGGCTGCAGGGTAGGGCATTTGCCAATGACCTTTCCTGGCCAAGATGGAAGGAAGCCTGTATGTGGGTTGCAGTGGGGTTTGGCTTTCTGAGAGGGACTGGGTACCTCTAAGAGCAGCTCCTGCTTGATACAGCTGCTGTGGATTCAGCCTCCTTTCTTTCCAACAGGCCCAGAGGCCCCTTGGTTCTACCATGACTGGGAATAGATCCAGCATCTTCTCTCCAGAGCCTACAGAAATGAGACTGTCTCCTCAACCAGAGTCTCCCAGGCGGCCACTGCGAAGGACACCATCAGCTAGTATGGATCATGTCTGGGAGAAATGCTGGCAAAAGATGGTGGTTAGACCTCTCTAGGAAGAGGGGTGTGTTTGGAAAGGGACCACAGGTCTGTCAGATAACTGGGAGCTATGGAGGGCAAGGCAGAATGAAGCAGAGGGTGAGCTCAGCCTTCTGAGGGTGGTCCGCTCAGGACAAGGCCAGGTTTCCTGTTTGGTTGTGTGAGAAGGGGAGCCCAGAGGTGGGCAATATGCAAAGCTATTCGAACCACAAGAGCTGGTTCTTACTGGAGCTCCCATTTTGGCAATGAACCTTCCCTTTTGCTACCAGATGAACTGTTATCCTGCTTTACAAAACCCAGACAGTTACTTCATGCCTCACCTGCTTTCCCTTCCTGAAAAATTTCAGCTTAAAAAATTATTTAAAAAAAAAAAGAGAAGAGAAGAAAATTACTCAAATCTGATCAATCTTGTCTAGTGGGAGGTTGTCTCTGCCCATGGCAGAATGGTGGAATGAGAGGATCTTTAAGGTCCCTTCCAACCGAAGCTGTTCCATGATTGCTTTAACAGGGTTAGAGAGAAAGACATCAGCCAGACATCTAGCCGGCAGTGTCTGTGCCCTAGATCTCTGTCCGAAAACGATATAGTGGATTCAGCTTGAATTGATTTTCTCCTGCAAGATGGTTTGTTTATGATTTCCCTTGCTATGCCCTACTCTCTGCTTGCTGAGAGAAGCCATCTTCTCCTCTAGGATAATTACCTGAATGGGGAAGTACCAGTCCCTTTGAGGTACCATAAGTCTTACAGGAGGATGATGGACTCCAGCCAGGCCCCTCTGATGCTTCCCTGCAGGTTTGCTCCCCACTGGCCGCACCTCCCGCTCAGGTTCCTTCAGTGAGGCCGGCAGCAGCAGTGAAGGCAGGAGGAGGAGCGGTGCAGGCAGAGTGCAGGCTATCGTGCCCCACACCACAGGTGCCAACCGGACCCTGCTACGGTTTGATCCCGGGGACGTCATCACGGTGCTGATGCCAGATGCACAGAATGGCTGGCTGTATGGCAAGCTGGAGGGCTCATCCACGTAGGTGACCTTGGTGTTGTAAATTGGCCTGGCACAGGCTTGATGGGTGTGGAGCTGGGAGATTTAAGCCCAAGACTATCTCCTTGCTCCCCTCCTGGTGTGGTCTGGGCACCGTATCTCACCAACCTGAGGAGATACGGTGGGGCAGTGTGTGCTTGGATGGCCTGCCTGAGGAGGTTCCAGGGAATTTGGGTGGAAGAGCCAGGGATACAATGACCCCTTCCCAGCTTGCATGACTGAATGACTACTGTCATGGGACTCGGCTCAGGGCCGTAAGCTGCTGGAGTTGCCTGAGAGGCCTGGCATTTCTCAGCTCAAGCTGCAGCTGCTGCCACATCCTCCAGCACAGACAGGGCATGGAAACTGCTGCACCCAGCACTTACTGAATTACTCCTCATGGCACTGCTAGCCAACACCTGCTTGGAAAATAAACAGGACATCCCTGCCCCCTGCTACACAGGGAAGCTTCCACTCAGGTGCAAGATGAGCAGTGGCTTTCTTCTGGGAGGGGTTTCTGGGGTGAAGCTGCTTCATCCTGAGGAGGAAGGATTTCCACGGCTTCCTTGTGTGCAAGCCTTTGCAATCAGGTCCAGTCAGATCATCTTTTCCTGGATTGCACAAGCATTACTCCCAGGGGAAGGAATTTTGTGCAGCCTCTGAGATAAACAAGTCCATATCCAAGCTCAAGGACTGTCTTGCAATAATTCTGTGCCCCACCTGGAGGTGAAATGCGTGCAAAAGCCCTGTCTTACTAGGCGGCGGCAGCAGCACCGGCTTAGTTGGTGTGTGGGATGGTTGCAGATCAGGAGTGTTGGGCAGCTGTACCTGAAGTGCCATGAACTAGGATTGCTTGGAGCTCATTTGTTTCTCCTTTTGTGCCCTAGATGTGGCTGGTTCCCTGAAGCTTATGTCAAGCCTCTGGAGGATGCGAGGGAGATGGAGGAGCCGGGCACCAGGTAACAAGAGAGCAATTGGGCAGGCAGGAGCTAGAGTAGGTCCCTGCAAGTCACTAACACCAGTGAGGTGCCTGTTTGGGTTGTGCCCTGTGGAAAGCTGCAGTACTCCTGTGCTGGAACATCTGCTGAGAGCCTCTCTGTGCTCTGACATCTCACCCTGAGGCTTACCCTAGATGGCTTCTCTAATGTGTGATATCTTCTCAAAGGTTCTCTGCTGTCAGCCAGTCCAAGCCATGTGATTTTTTTTCCAGAGGCCACCGGATATATATGTTTTGAGTAGCACCGGTGCTGCTCTCTTTTCCTTGCTGTTTGACTCTCATCCTCTCCTCTTCCTCAGATCCTTCCCACTGAGAAGCAGTCACAGCATGGATGACATCCTGGACCGTCCCAGTACTCCTTCCTCTAGCAATTATTGGCCTGCTGCTGCCCAGCCCAATTTGCCGAGCCCACCTCCCCTCTCGGTGGGTGCCAGCAGTCACCAGAGTGGGGTGGCCAACCCAATCAATTCTGGGTCTAAGGTAAGTGTGAGAGGAGAGTCTGGTGTGTGTCTCTGTGTGGAGTGGGCCACATCTGATTTTCATCTGACAAGGGACATCTTTTCTACATTTGCCTACTGAGAAAGTGAAATCTGTTTCTGATGTTGGTGTGTGACCTCCTCCCTTCTTGATTCAAGGGATCTTGTTAGCACTGGCCTTTCTCACACAGTCTGTTCCCATGCCACTGTATCCTGGTGGCCCCTGCCAGTTGGCCTTGTTTGTACAGGTCCCTGTCTTTCCTTCCTTGAGGGACTGCTTTTCTGCCACTGTTCTTGTCATTTCTCTCTCTTTTTGCTCACCAGGGGCCCTTCAGTTCAGTTCTTTTCTCCATGACCTCCCAGCCTGATTTCTGGTGGCTCAAGGGCAGCACCTCTTTCTGCTAATAGTAGGACTATGGAGTGATCAGGCTGGGCTGGGAGTGGGCGACCAGCTAACAGAGATGCCATCCCTCTCCCTTCAGAGAATGGAGAGGAGTTTCATTGGTACCCTCTTCCTAAATTCAAGCAACATTTGGGTTAAATTATGGGTAGTGGAAAAGCCTGGGGCAAAGGCTGAGGACACAGCTATTTTGGAGAGCCTTATAACAACTTGAGTCTATCCCATGATTGACAAGGAAACCCTCCATTTATCACTGCATCCAGCTATGGGGAATTGACTGGTGAGGACAAAATTAAAGTTGAGGACAGTTAAAGGAGAGGACCTGGGAGAGAGGAAAACAGTATTGCTTGTGGGGCATTGCTTCTCAGTCTCATAGGTGGCTGGGAAACCTCATCTCTGATCACTAGTTTCAGGCCAGCATGAGGGTGGAAACAACTGGAGGGCTCAAAGGACTGAAAAATGCCCATTTAATTACTCTTTTTTTCCCTCCACATCCTGCTCTGTGGTTTCAGGATGGCTCAGGCTGCACAATATAGATGGGAGCAGGCTCTGCATTCTGGCTCTGGGTCATTGTTTTCCATTTGGTCCTAGGGCTGCCAAGTAGGGATAGATCTGTGATTAAGCAGTGAAGTGTGAGGACCATTTAGAGTACAATGACAGTGGGACTAAGCCTCATTAGAAGTTTGGAGAGACTCAGACTTGCTCTAAACTTCTGCCTCCAAGACATTCTCCAGTTGAGCCAGAAGAAAATGGGTGTGTTTGAATTCCCAGCTGGAACACAGATAGCCATATGTGGCTTTCTTGTCTGACACCAGCTGCAGAAGCTGGTGGACTTTTGCAGACCGGTTGTTACTGATCCTTCACTATCTGCTGGCCAAGAATGAGGGCCACAGATTTTAGATCTGTCTCTCTCCGTAAGGTGGGTCCGCATTTAAGTATTATGTGGTGTTGAGTGGTTAGCTACAGCTCTTGAGTTCCCTGTGAAAGCAGGAAGCACATGAGGGCACTGAAGATAAACTCTTTGCCAGGATGTGTGGGTAACAAGAAGGGGGCATCTCTGGTTGTGCTGGCAGGGTGAGACATAGCTGTCACTGTTTGCTGTGTTCTTCAGACATGACGCTTTGGGCATCTGAGGCCTTCCCTTTCTTCCCCAAGACAGAGGGAGGTGCTCTAAGGGAATAGGCAGTCTGTGGTGTTGGGGCAGAAACTGAGGCATTATCTGTACCTGTGAATTTGTGGGATTATACAAAGTTTGAATGAATGAGGAGTCAGAACCTTATTAATAGAACTTGGGCTCCTAACCCACTTAAGTGCTTTGTGAAGTCTTTCTCTGTGTGTGTGGTGTTTTTTTGCCCTGCTTTTGTGTCACCATTCCCCTCCCAACCCTAGATCACTCACTGCTGCCTTTGTTTGCATTACAGAAATCTGGAGTATTTGATCAGCCCCCAGAACTCTTTCCACGGTGAGTGAGGCATAGAGCTGTATTCTGGAATCATTTGGAGTAGAAGGGAGGGGGAGAAGAAATGTTGTTACAATGCTATTTTCATGTAATCATGAAATTTCAAACATGGGAGGAATGGGGAAGTATCTGGAGGAAGGCAATGCACAACCTACCTACAGGAGATGAGAGGACCTAGGTGGGCTGTTCATGCTGAATGGTAAGGCCCTCTCTTATCTCTGATAGCATGATGTAGAGCCTGAGCTCTGTGAGCAGATGGCCAGACCTGTACGCTCCCCCTAATTCAGCTTGGAAGAGCCACAACAGCAACTTGAAGCCTGAGCGGGGAGCTACATGATTTGTGCAGCTCTGTCTGCTTGGAAAGCGCTGAGGTGCAAGGCTTTTAGCTTTGTGGTAAGAGGACTATGAAGATGATGACTATGAAGATGCTATAAATCCCTGCTTTCCTTCCCCTTGCAGCTGAGCTGTTGTATCCATGTTTCTGGCATGGTGCTGTGGCCTCTTTCTGCTCCCCTAACTCCTTGCTTGCTTACTGCAAGGGACAGCCTTATCTAGTGGCCTTTCTTCATCCTGTGGGAATGGGAGAGTGAGAAACCCTGAGGAGAGCCCAAGGGGAGCCACATGGCAACCTGCTGCAGGGTGTGTGAAGGAGGGAGAAAAACACACTCGGCAGCAAGCTTTGCCACGCTATCCCTTCTTGCCACAATGTGTTTGCAGGACCAAGCCTTCACTCTATCAGCTGGACCCCTGCATGGTCCTTTCAGATTTCCTGATGATTGCCTGTTTCCTATTCCAGAGGTACCAATCCCTTTGCCACAGTCAAGCTGCGTCCCACCGTCACCAATGACCGCTCAGCACCCATCATCCGATGAAGTGGGTCTGCAAATGACAGAGTTTCAGCAGGGAAGAGGGAGGCATATGCGAGATACGCTGCAACCCCTAGCTGGGCAGAAGCCTTATGCTACCACTCACAGAGTGATGTCTCTTCCCCTCCCTTCCCTTGGGGACATGGGGACTAATCTCACCTGGCTGGCTGGCTGGCATGCTTTAGTCAGCATCAAGATCTCTGCTGCTGTTTTTTGATATCTCCCTGTTCCCCCACCCTGTGTGATGTGACTGTACCTGAGTAGGAGAAGTCTGCTGTTACTGGTGCTGGTGGCCTGGGAGAGGGCATGCTGTGGGTGGATAAGATCATCAGTGGAATGGGGCAATACTCGCAGGATGAGGAAGAGGAAGCTTTGCTAGTGCTGCTGTGGCCAGAGAAGGGTGCTTACTGAACAGTCTCAGAATCACAGAATGGTTTGGGTCGGAAGGGAGTATAAAGATCACCTATTTCCAACTCACTCTGCCATGGGCAGGGACACATCCCACTAACCCAGGCTGCTCAGCTCTCCAAATCTTTGCTTCACAAAAATTAAGCCCAAAGAAAGACACAAGAAGGCTACCAAGGACATAATCTGCAGCTTGTTGCTTTTGATCCCATTTTCAGCAGTGTCTGTTTGAGGCAGCGTCTTCCCCTTCCTGCTCCTTTCCTTGCTGGGCAGCTCTGGGACAGGTGACAGTTCCCTGCTCCCTCACCTCATCTACAGTGGAAAAAAATGTGTTTTTTAAAAATAAAATGGAGAATGTTGCTTCTGTAGCTGTCCCAGTGAGCACTCACCTCAGTCAGAGGGGTCACAGTGCCTGCCTCTGTAGAATGCCCCAGTGCCATAGATCTGGCTTGGGCAATCTGCAGCCTGAGAGCCCAGGGTAGACATGGAGGAAGGACAGCAAGAGGGTCAGTACCCACTCCCGTCTCCCTCCAGTAGTCCTGCCACTGGGAGGCAGCAAGTCTCCGCTTGTTGTCCGCCATGGGCATTCAGGCCTCTCATGAGAGGACCAGGCCTGGTGGCTATCTTCTCACCTAAGTTGTGAGCCCTAGGGCTGCTCGTTTTGGGGTGTAAAAGCTCCTATGGGGATGCCTTTGGGTGCCCTGCCAGCCCTGGCCCCACGGCTGAGGGTCAAAGGGAGAGGTGACGAGGGGGGGGAATGGCAGCAACAGCCAGGGCTTTAGCAGATTAGCCTTATTAATAGAAATTAAACCCCAGCTGCAAGCACTGCAAAGCTCCCACAGTCCCCCCATCCCCTCTGTCCCTGCTGCCATGGAAGGCACAGCACTGGAATCTGAGGGGTTGTGGGGGTCTCACAGCCTGGACCTTTCCTACCCCCCTTCTCTCAAAATCCCACCTGATACAGAATGGATTCCCTTGCATGTGGCCAGAGACTGATTTGTCCTTGGTACCCATCATTCACCCTTCTGGGTGGCAGCTTCTGAGGGAGTTTTTTGTGGCCGGGAGTGGGGGTGTAAGACAGCTGCCAGGGATGGGCTGGATTTTGCCCTTAGAACAAGGTGATTCTTGGATCCTGCCACAGACAACAGTGTTTCTTCAGCTGGTCCATCTTGTCTTTGCACTCAATTGGACATGTGCCCAGCAGGACCATGGAGGGCTACTCCATCTTTCTGCCCCTTCTGCCTGGCAGCTGAGGAAGCAGACTGGGGAGGTGGGAGCTCTGAAAGCCACATGCTTCTCCCATATTTCCCTTTGCTGAAGCATGGGCTGGTGTCCTCGTCCTTCACTGACTCCATCACCAGTACCTTCCACCCTCTTCCCTGCCTCACCCCCCTCCAAATCTGCCCCTGCCCCTCTCTGTTGGGGAAAGGCAAGGAGCCCCTTGGCAGTTGGATTACCAGGGGATTTGGGCCACGCCAAGCAGCCACCTCCTCCCTATTGGCTGGAAAAGCCTCTTAAAAGTGGAGAAGAGCTTTCTGCCCACTCAGCACCCATTGGTCTCCACCGACCTGAAACCATAAGTGGCTGCTGATCCACATCTATGCTTGGAGTACCGTGGGGTACTACTACCTGTACCTGCAGGAGGTAAGGGGGTCCCCCGTGGGGAGCATCCCCCTGGATTGACCACGTGAGGCTTTGCTGAGCAGCATCAGAGCCAGAGAAGAGCAGGCTGAGAGGGGGATTAGCTCGACAGAGTAGCAGCCCTGAAGGAAGGAGTGGGGCACAAGAAACTGCTCAACAGGCTCTGCAGGCATCGCCCTCTGCCCAGCTGACAGCGTGTCCACCATGGAGCAAAGAGTCAGTGGGACCTCCTAACTTGGTGCTCACATCCAGAGCCTGGAACTGCCAGACAGAGGTAGAGGGAGTGCTGCCAACAGGTCTGTTTGCCTCTCAGAATCTCAGCCCGTGCTCAGGAGGTTCTTACTTCGTTGCACAGGTCAGTGGCACAGAGGGATGCTTGCTCCTGGTACTGACTGCCAATGGGGCAGCTTGTCCCAGGCCTGCACTCATTTAATTAAATGCTCTCCCAGGGTGTTTTATGTGAGATGGAGAGCCTGGTGGCATGAACTGTGGCCTGCATTGTGGCCTTTGCATTTAATAAATAGATCCCCCCACTCCATACTGTGTGGAGGCATAAGGAGCAATCCTTGCATGAATAAATCTCCAGCAGAGCTGTGCTCTATATCATATTGGCTTTAGAGGCATCTCAGTAGTTTCAGCTCTTTTTATGAACCTCATCTTTTTTTATCCAACATCCAGCTGCAGGCAGCCAAAAGCCCGGTTATGCCTCACTGTACAGTTGTTTAGCACTGAGCCAGTGGGTCCCACAGAAGTACCCCAATGAATGTTTGCCTAATGTTCTTTTGCAAAATCAGATGCCTGTGGCTGAATTGACAGGAGGTGCTAGAGAAATCTCTGAAGAGCATGACACAGATAGACAGAAGTTTTCTTGCTACAAAGCTGGGAAAAAAAGGAATTGGATTGATTAATTTGATCTGTGAGAGGGAGGAGAGGGAGACTGGGAGAGGGGTTTGGATAAAAAGGCTCATTGCGTATTTAGTGTCAGTTGCTCTGTGCAGAAGATGGTGGAGCACCAGCCCAGACTGAGAATTTATGGTGCTTTTGCTGCAGATGACCTATTATATGGCTGTACCTAACCTTGTCAGTCAGGTGCTGGAAGACAAGCAGCAGGTGGGTAATGGTAGGAGCTGAGTGAGGCTGTTCAGTCTGGCTGTCCTGTTAATAGTGGTCCAGATCACACCATAAGGAGTGTGAAGGGAAAGTTGTGGCTGTCTTCCTTGCAATGATTCTTCACCTTCAAAATGTCTTTATAGCACCCTGTTCTCAGTTAATGCATCCAGCTCTTGACACAGCTACAGAATCACAGAGTGGTTAAAGGTTAGAAAGAATCTTAAAAATCATCTAGTCCCACCCCACAATGGGTTAGAATGAGACTGGAGTAGCCTGCACTGTCCCCTGTGATTGAGCCCTGAGGTGTTGGGATATGGCTGTCCAGAAGAAGAGTGCCCTAATTCATACTCAGAGCCAGATCCTGCTCCCTTCTTTCATGGGTGATAGAGTCCTGAAAGTTTGGGAATCTTTGTGGTAGGGACCTGTGGTGGTGGTGGATGCCCAGGTTCTGCCATAGATAAAATTCCAAGGAGGGGACAGAGGAGGAGGTGGGTTAGACACCTCCACTGAGGCTGTCTGGTGACTACAGTTCCACCCTTCCCTCCACAGGTCAGCCTTGGCATGGGCACCTGACTAAAACCAACCAGTTAGGAACATTTTGTATCTTCTCATGTCTGTGCACTATGCATGCAGGTGCTATGGACCTTGCAGAGGAGTACAGAGCCGGCATAGTAGTCTTGTCTTTCAAGTCCTTCCTCCAGCAATCCCTAAACTATGGTTTCAGACCCCTCTCAGACCACTTCTTACCCCTGTTTCCAGCCTTGGCTCCACATGCCAAACCTGCAGTCTGAAAGATCTGTCACTCTCCTTTCTACATGATTCAGGGTAGAACCACCTCTTGCCAAGGAAAGGCCCTTTACCTGGACTTTGTCCCAGCCAATGACAGCCATGTTTTTGCATATAGAATTTGCACTTGTTTAACCTGTGGAGCAATGGCAATGCTATGGGAATCAGGGCAAGTTGTCTCCACAGATTGGAGAACATGTAGAAGAGAGATTGCCTTAAGAAATTCCCCCACATCCAAAGCTCCCAGGTTCTAGCCCTGTGTTCAGTGTCCATAGAAGTGTCATTGTCCTCTCCACAATCTGCAATCAGCATGTGACTGTCAGTGCCAATAGGTGGGGACATGTCTGCCATCTTGTAGTCCTTCAGCCAATGGAGCTGGGAAGGGGGAGGAACCATACCGGAGGTTTACTACCAACAGAATGGTCACAGGTGAAACTGGACCCAGCAAAGCCCATCTCAGGCATGGAGAAAGCCTGCCTGCTTTCTAATGCCTGGCTGATGCTACTTAGGAGCATCTATAATAAGAAGGCAGCAATACTTTTTCAAATAGGTTGAAAATAAGCCTGGCTGACCAAGAAACTGAGCCCATGATGCTGGAAGGGTCAGGGCAGAGACCTAGTTTCTAGAGGAGAAATGAGAAAAACATACTCACAGCAGCCAACTGGAGCAAAATTCCTGGGCAGCTTAGCAGCCCCAAGAGCGACTCACAAGACATCCCCTCTAATTCCCTCCTTCTCCCCACTTAGGCTTTGCTCTGGCACCTCCATGTAGGTATAGAGCTCTAATCTCTCTGGCACGCAAACAACCATTGCCACCAGTTTGCTAATGATCTCCCCCTTCACCCATTTCCCCTGTCTGGCTCCTCATGCTAAGGAAAGGAAAGTGAGGGAGAAGGCTGTGCACAGGGGCTTCCCAGAGGAAAACACAGTGGGGTTAGTGGAGCTCCTGTGCCCTGCTGCTTGAGGCATCTGTGGCAAGGCAGGTCCTCAAGAGCACCCAGCTGGAGAAGACCAAGAAGGGAGAGGCTCAAAGGAAGATTTTGGGAGCCAAGTTTGATTCATGGTGTTTGCTCTCACCTCACAGTAGTCTGAAGGCAAGGCTGGATATGGAGCAAGTGGGGTGCTACCAGTCTTGATACCCCACCACATTAGATGCAGCTTTCCAGTCTAAACTGAGAATTGGGGCCCTGGTTTACTGCATCTGGGTTATGGGGCTATGGGTTCCCTTGAAACCAGGGGACTTTCTCAATTCTGCTCAGCTGTAGCTTGACCTTACATTCTGAAGCAATCCTACCTTGCCTGGCAGGATGACGGTGCTGAGAGGTGATGTGGTTACAACAGTGAGGTTCCTGGGGCTTGCAGAAGATGGGCATTGGAGAGAAGCCTTGTAATAAAAGTTTGCTCATTGTGATCTTGCAGTACATAGAGATTTCTTTTTCTCTCTCTGTTGCCCTACCTCTTCTTGGTCTGCCTTTCTCCTCCCAGGTTAGACAATGGGGAAAGCTGATCCAGAGGAAGCACATCACCCAGCCCCTGTGAAGCCCCCAGATGGTGGCTGGGGCTGGATTGTGCTCTTTGGCTGCTTTGTGATCACTGGCTTCTCCTACGCCTTCCCAAAAGCCGTCAGTGTATACTTCAAGGAGCTCATGAAAGACTTCCATGTGGGCTACAGTGACACAGCCTGGATCTCCTCTATCATGCTGGCCATGCTCTATGGGACAGGTGATGCTTGGATATGCTTCCCCCTCCCTAACTTGTGCTTTCTCTGCCCTGCTACAGGCCCAGATCTTGTCCATGTGGGCTTCCCTCACACTCACTTATTGCCCAGTCATGGACCAATATGCAATACAACTGTCTCACCACATCTCTTATAGAGGTGTGCTGTATTTCATGTCCCTGTTTCCAGGAGGCATTGGGAGTCACTCCATCTACCTCTCAGACAGTTAAGGAGAGGTTTGCTCCTACTGCTGAAATACTCTCCCTATCACCAAGCCCTTCTTTGTTCTCAGTGAACAGGGGGATGAAGGTGGGCAAAACAGAGGTCTCCACACCATAACCAGGCTCCCTTGGCCAGGCCAAGGACTGTGTATTTGTCAGCCAAGCAGTGATCTCTGTCATTAGTGTTTCATCTTCCCCAGGTGCCCTACTTGTGCAGACTGTCCTTTCTCAGTTGTCCTGGCTCCTTCTGGCTCCTACTGTGTATCCTCTGCTTTCTCCCAGGACCAGTATGCAGCATCATGGTGAACCAGTTTGGCTGCCGGCCTGTGATGCTCATTGGCGGATTGCTGGCTTCCTCTGGGATGATCCTGGCATCTTTTACTACTAATATCATTGAGCTTTACCTGACTGCTGGCGTACTGACAGGTGAGTCTTATCTGAGGAAGAACCAAGACCATTTTGTAGCTCCCCTTAGCACTGCCATGTCTAGCATCGGGCTGCTCCCCCCCAACACTCCCACATTGCACCTGGGTGGAGGAACAGAAGAATTGCAAATGGCATGCAGTGATCATGGCAACTGGGAAGGCATCTATGTATAAGGGCAGAGGAGGGAGGGAAGTTCCTCTTTAGGGCACGGGTACACATGGCCGCATCTACCAAATGTAGAGTTCAGTTAGACAGGCTGTTTTAGCTCATCTTCTCCAGGGGTAACCCACCAATGTGAAGGAGTAGATACTTGTGAGGAATACATGAATTTCACAATAGGACTTGAGAACTAAAATAGGCTGAGGGAATTTTTCAGTTTGTTGCAAACCACATCTCATGTTCTTTCATTTCCTGGCTCCCTCCTGGCTCTCATGGTCATATAGGTCTGGGTATGGCATTGAACTTCCAGCCCTCACTGATCATGCTGGGCACCTACTTTGACAAGCGTCGACCTCTTGCCAATGGACTGGCTGCTGCTGGGAGCCCTGTCTTCCTTTCCTCCCTCTCTCCACTGGGGCAAGTGCTACTGGAGAAGTTTGGTTGGCGAGGAGGGTTCCTTATTATGGGGGGCCTTCTGCTTAACTGCTGCACCTGTGGAGCAGTCATGAGACCCCTGGATATGGGCATGAAGCGGAAGACAGAGAAGGCTCAGGACAAATATGAAGCCAAGGAGATGCTGCCCATAGGAGGGAAATCAGAAGAGGGAATCAGCACCACTGATGGAACCAAGAAAGCCAAGAAAGCCAAGAAGAAGCCCAGGAAAGGAAAGAAGCTTCTGGATTTTAGTATTTTTTCCAACCGAGGCTTTATCATTTACACTATTTCAAAGTTCATTCTGGTGTTGGGTCTCTTTGTGCCCCCCATATTGCTGGTCAACTACGCCAAGGACACAGGTGTGCCAGACACAGAGGCTGCATTCTTACTCTCTATCATTGGTTTCATAGACATCTTTGCTCGGCCGGCCTGTGGCATGGTGGCAGGGTTGAAGTGGGTCCGCCCTCACGTGTCATACCTGTTCAGCTTTGCGATGCTTTTCAATGGCTTGACAGACATCTGCAGCGCCAGGGCCAGCAACTACACGGGACTGGTCATCTTCTGTGTCTTTTTTGGCATCTCTTATGGCATGGTGGGGGCATTGCAGTTTGAGGTTCTGATGGCCATTGTTGGCTCCCAGAAGTTCTCCAGTGCCATCGGACTGGTCCTACTTATCGAAGCTTTTGCTGTGCTCATTGGTCCACCCTCTGCAGGTAGGTCTCTTGCTGCAAAATAGAGGTGATGCTTTTTGGTGGGCATTCCTTGGTACTGCAAGTGTTGGGCATGGGCATGGCATCCTATTTCTCAATTTCAGGTTTACCCTGGAAGCCGAGATCTTGGAGTGAGAGCTCCCTGTCTTATTCCATGCACAGCTACACCAAATATGAGCAGGGTAGAAAATGGCAGGTGGTACTTCTCTCTGTGTTTTGCCCAGAGACCTGAGCAATAGCAGTCAGGCAGATGGAACAACCCAGTGGCATCTCTTCCACTGTCCCTCAGTCCTAATCAGGGGCACTTCCCCCTGTTACATGCTGAGATCCAGGTCTCTGCCTTCACTTCCAATGTTGCATAAAATCATGTTATAGGTAGTCTTAGTCTCACACTTCAGGCAAGCCTTTGGGTGTCTTCAGAAGGAAAATAGAAGGATCTTTCAAGTTCTACTTGATGTTCATGGCCTTTTGATTGCTGTGAATATTTGCCTCAGTTTGTGTTGATCCCAGCCACAGGGCATAAGCATTTTGCTGCTAATCATTTCAAAGCAGTTTGCAGAGCTACCCGGGGCATTTTTAGAGAAGAAAAAGCCACTTGCAGCTTCCCAACCTATCTAGTCTAGCCCATGGTGCCTGGTAAGGCCCATGCCCACAAACGGTTTATAAAAGGGCTGTTGAATGGGGATAGATCCTTCATTCAAGAGGCTGATGTAGGCTCCTGTTAAGTATCTGATGAGGTCTGAGAAAGCTAAATGATGCCAAAGGATCATTTCCAAATGAAGTGCAGTTTCCAGTGTGTGTGATTTGTGAGGGTTGCACCTTCCCCATGGGGGGACTGGCTGCTGCAGGAATTCCCCGTATAGGAAGCTTGAGTGTGCAGGCAAATCCCGCAGCTCAGGGTTGGTGGAGCAGCTCTTGACTGGAAGAAGGGGGGGCAGGGGGCTGAACAAAGTGGCTTTGTTTGGTGTAATCCTCCTGAGCTGCTTCCCGCTTGGTGGGGCTGAGGGGGTTTGGCACAGGATAAGCCCCTAAACAGGAGAGCGCACACAAGTGTGTGCATACAGGCTCCTTGCTCACCATCCAGCAGTTGTGAACAGGGGCATATTCAACTGGACAGGAATTTGCCTGCCATGTCTGCTCTAGGAGGCACCTCAGCCTGCTCTGGAGCTGGTTTCAGGCCATGCACCATAGTGCAGAAGGGACTGGGGAGGTCACACATGCAGTCAGGAGAATATGGGGCTGGGATGGAGACTGGTCACCATGACCCCAGCCTACACTCAGTGAGTGACATCCTGACCCTAAGGGGAAGCTGTGCAGGCTCCTGGCACTGAGGACTGACAACCCTCCATCCTTTTCCAGCTCAAGTGCATTCAGAAGATGCACTGAGAGCACCTCTTTGGCAGACAAATCATCAGGTGTGGGCCAGCCACAGGGATTTCTCTGCCAACGAGATGCTGCTTCTTCCCCTCTGAATGTCTTCCTGACATGACATCTTGAGAAACAGCAATACCTTCTCAATTTTTAAAAAATTTCTGAGATGAGACAAGCCAAGTCCTCAGAGGTTCATCTCTCCTTGGGCTGCCATGACACAAGACTGTGAGATCAGTGTGTCACAGCTATTTATCCTTGTTCAAACAAGGGAAAATAACAAACCTATACTCTTACACTATACTCTTACTGGTGGTACAGTGTGGCTCTTGCCTAGAGTGATTTCTAAATATTCAGGCTCCTAGTTCTTCTCTTGAGAAATGGGTCCTCAGGTAAATGGAGGTGCTGCCTACCTATGCTGGACTGTCCATGCAGGCATGCATAGGCTGAAGATAACTGTCTCATTTCTTCTCCAACAATCAGGCCGCTTGGTTGATGCTCTCAAGAACTACGAGGTGATCTTCTACCTGGCAGGCTCAGAGGTGGTGCTCTCTGCTGTCTTCCTGGCCATGGCCACCTATTGCTGCCTGAATCGAGGGAAAAAGAAGGACCCTCCGCCAGAGAAGGACCCCCCAGGCGGCGGGAGCGACACAGAGGAAGCAGAGTCTGATGTGCAGGAAGCTGAGGAGCACAGCAGTGACAACCACCAGCCTACCAACAACACTGACAACACTGTGGTGGCAGCCAGTGAGGAGGCCAACCATGTGGCAGAGGAGCAGAGAGGGGAGGGAGGTGGGTGTCCTGATAGGGATGGGGAGCTGTCGACACAAGATGGCTGCAAGGCTGACCAGACGGTGGAGAGGGACAGTTTTTAGCCAGGGCAGAGGAACAGGGATGTATAAAACTGGCCATGTTTGAGTGCACTTCAGCGTGGGAGGGTAGGTAGGGTACAGGGGGTGGAGAAGGTTGAGACTAAAGGAGATATGAGAAGAAAGAGGGAGGGGTATAAAAGTAGCTGGTCCTTACTTACATATGTCCACATACCTACCCAGTGATACATCTACTTGCATCCTGCACCCATGCTGGTACAACAGGGGCTCAGAGCAGCCCAAGCACCAGAAAGAAAAACGTAATAGTAATTATCTTCTTTCCTCATTTCCAAACCAGCCCTGGAGAAAATCTTTTGAAGAGGCTGCCAAGGACTTCCCTATTCCTTCTGCATTGTCACCATACAGAACACAAACAATTAGAGACTCTTTGTAATCAGATCTGGTACGCTTTGGTCTGGTGTCAGTGTTTCCTCTGCCCCACTTCCCTGCTCAGGATACAGCCAGGTTGGCAGGCAGTAGGCATGGGTGGTGGTGGAACTCATTGCTATCATCTGAGACACCTCCTGCAGCCAGGAGGGGAGGCAACACCGTGGTCCTTACAATACCTCCCTTGGACACCATCAAACAGGTGGGATGCTAGCTGTGACCACCTGGAGCATCTTTTGTGGGTAGGGAAGCTGGACCACTGACACGATTCTGCTTTTTCAAGCAGGGAAGCACTGTGTTAGAGGCTGCTGCTGAGGTGCCAGAAGACATCTAAGAAAGGCTAATTCCATTAGATGAGCGGTCACCGGATAGAGCTATGCTGACAAGAATAGCAGCAAGGCAGCTTTATCTGGGTTGAAGCAAGTCCTATTGACGTGTGAAGGGAAGAATTTGCCCCTTCTGGGGGTGGGGGGTCCAGGGCAGGTCCCAAGCCACTCAGCAGGAACGGCACCAGATGCATCTCTGTTATCCTTTGAAATAAAGAAACCCTCCCTTATGTAAAGGAATCAAAGGTAAGGCAAGAAGGACAAGCCACAGTCCCTGGATGCTGGAAGCACGTGGTGAGACAGGCATGACCCCCTCACCCCCATGGCAGTGGTGGATTTCTAGATTCAGAGAGGACAACCTTCCCTGGCATGCTTAAACCACCCCTAATCTGCTTTAGGGCTGAATCTCTCATAAACACCTCCTGGCCAAAGCTCTTTCTTCCGTTTTCCTGAACCACTTCACCTCAGAGGCCCCTGGGGGGAACCTGTGATTGCAGCAGGGGATCAAAGACTAAGCAGGGGGAGCTACAGGGAAGGCAGCACATGGGACCCTCAAAATGGGAGTTTAATTCCACACCAGAGCAAGCACCCATTAATGGGCAATTGGCAGAGCCTGATGGAACTGTAAAGCCGTTTTAAATCCAGAGGGCGAGAGGGAAGCGAAGGAAAGGGTTTCTTGCTACCAAAGGGAGTCATTCTTGATGCTCCCAACAAAGAACAGTAAATGATGAGCAGAATACAGCTGCTAAAGAATGCCAGTATGAGAGGAGACATAAACAGCAGGGAGAAGGCCAAGCCCTTAGTAGGGCTGTGCTCTGTCCTGCTTTGGCAACATACCACTCTTACTGTGAGCCAGCTAGTGATGATTCTGGGCTTTTCTGTGTTCAAACCCATAAAGAGACATTCCAAATCAGACTAAGTACCACAAAAAAACCCAGGTACAAAGTTCTGACAGAATGGGTGGCAAGTAGAAGGGGGGTGGGACCCTGTAGGCATCCATTCACTACTCCACGGACTTCTTTTCCCCTCCCCACGGGGTGAGATAACTGTTTCTACTCTGCTGGACCACATTTTCTTGCAGCCTTTTCCCCAGCAACTCCAAAGCCCCATCCCCCAGGGCCAGGTTACCCTTATTCATCAATATTCCCCCTCCAAGGAGCAGCCCATGACTCCCCAGAGGTCCAAGGTCCACAGCCTGAAAACAACTGCCCTCATCAGCACCAGGCAGGTCACTAGAACAAGGTCCCCTCTGTTTCCTCCTCTCCAGTCAACATTTCCCATAAAGCCTCCCACTCTTAAATCTTTTAATGGAAGCACATAAAAAAAGCACTTAGGGCACCAGATCCCCCCCCACTTGGCCACACTGATATTCAGCCTTTTTCCTTCTCCTCCATCAATCAGACTGCAAAAAGCAGTGCTGCCTTCCACTTGGTGCTGTTGGCTTTCAGGTGGCCTCCGCTGAAGCCTTTACTCTTGTTCCTCTTAACTGCTCCACACAGCTCTGAAAGAGGATCATGAATTTACGCATCAGCTCAGGTTTGTGATGCAAAAGCTGAGCTGTGTGGAGAAGTTGGCCCAGCAAGGGCACAAGGATGCTGCTGGGCTGGACAGGTGGCTTTAAAAGGCTGCTCTTCCCCTTGGAAGCCAAGGTGCAGAGAAGCTAGTCTCACAGGGAGGACTGACCTTGCCACAGCATTTACAAGCCTCCTTGTCTGGAAACTTGTGCTGCAGTGACCAGTGCCTCTTGGTGCAGAGATTATCCACTAGTATGAGCAACAAAATAATGGCCAGCACATGACACTCCTCCTTTTCATCCAAAGGAGGATGAGTAAAAAGAAAAACTAAACAAAAATCACCAAAGACAGGACAGGAAACAAAATGACACATTTCTCTTTATTAGAGATGGCAGTCAGTCATATTAGAGACTTCCAGACAGTCAGTATATCAGAGTCCATTTAATTCTTACAGGGCAGCTGGACTATGGACAGCTTTCTTCCAGGCACCTATAGAGATAACAAAGCTCTAAAGAGACCGAAAAAATCAAGGAGAAAACAAACCAAAACAAACATCTCGATCATAAATTAATGCCCTTAAATTACTTAATTTCCCTACCACTAGAAGGTAATGACAGAGAAGTCCAAACCCTTGCCTCTGGGGTGCACACCACTCCCAGCAGTTGTGCTGCCTGCTAGAGGAGAAAGTGCCTTCTACATTTGGGATCAGCACGCCAGGATGGAGAGAGGCAGGGGAAAAGGAAGGAGGAAAGAAGCAGCCTCACCTCAGTTTTCCATCTCCTCCCTCTCCTTGCACTGAGAAATGGGAAAAATGGCAGCAGGGGATGGCACAGTGGTCACACTTCTCACTAAAAGGACTCTCAGAGCCTCTGCCTACAGTCCATATCTTTCAAGTTTAAACATAGGATGGGGACCTCCTTTGACCTTTGACCCCTCCTAAGGGGCTCCTCCTGGCATCTCAACAAGGAGGGGGGAAGCAGCCACGGGAAGAGACCCCCAAGTCTTGCAGCAGAGTTGGAGCAGCTTGGGATGACGGCCAGCTATTTCCACCAGCCTTTACTTTGAAAGGTCCCTCCAGCCCCTGGATGGTGGGGGGTGATCACATCACACGTACCACCCCACCAGCTCAAGACTTGCTCCTATTTTGTAAGAAGTGGTGCAGAGAGTGGGGAGTGGTGGCAGTGATGATCCTGCAAAAATGGGTCTTTCAGCCCACGGGGAGAGGAGGAAGGGACAGAAGAAGCATAAAACAGCCCAAAGAATGGGAAGCTTGAAGAGGAGTGAGGTGAACAAAACAATGCGGATGCACTTCCCCATAGTACAAGAGGAGGACAAAGGAAACTGGTCTCACCATTTGCAATCATCTCCAGATGTTTAATCAGCTTCCATGTGCCAGAGGAAAGTGGCGCATCCTACACACACAGCAGTGCCCTGTCTGCACAGAGTCACATGGTGGCCTGATAGGAGATTTTTCCTCCCTACACCTCAGTGCCCAAGTTGGGCAGCAGAAGACTCTGGAGAAAAAGGTAATATCCAGGCAAACAAGCAAGGGAAGAGAGAGGAAAGCAGAGGTTGGTCCCAATCTCACTCACCAGCTACCACTACCCGCAGCAGGCTGGACATACAGAAATCACAGAGGACAAATGGCCATCCAAAATGTGTGTTTTCAAGACAGTCTGCAAAGTCTTTCCTCTGGCCACATTGACACATTCAGGCATCATCAACGAGCTTTTCACTATTTGCATCCTCCTTCCTGCTACCCTCTCTCTCATTTCCTCCTTCTTCCTCTTCTTCCGCCCCATCTGTGTATGTGTCCTTCTGCCCATAGTTGAGAGTTGTGCGAGCAAGGTCCACCTCAATGGGAAAGACATCTGCATCTCGGAGAACAGCATAGCAATCATCATAGTACTTGGACATTGTGGAAACAAAACGCTGGAGCTGGAACACGATGTCTTGCACTGCAGCAGAGACAAGATGGGACCCATCAGGCAAAATCCCCCCCTTGCAAGCAAAGCATGAAGGCTGTGATCAAGCCTCCCTCGCCAACATTAGTTACAGACTCCTGTCCAAATGATCCCTTTTGGCCCGCAGGTGGACATCTCAGGCATGGCCACACAGGGGCTCTTCAGCAAAGAGTTCTGAGCTGGGACATAAAAGAAGCATGAAGGCCAAAGCTGTGTCTGCCCAAACCCTTCAGGTGCTGGAGGCAGCCATGGTACTCACCATGTTTCTGGTCCAGGAGCTCTATTTTCTCTAGCACATCCTTCCGCATCTTGGCAAACCGTGTGCGAGCCTCCTGCCGGCAACGCAGGATAAGGCGGTATTCGTAGTTCCCGGTGCTGACACGGTAGAGGGGTTCGCCCAGAGCCTGCCAAATACACAGGGCCATCTGAGGCTCTTGGGAGTTTGCCAGTGATGTGGACTCACAATTACCTTGGTTGTTGCACCCCCTTAAGCTCACTGGAGCTGCAGCCAGGAAGCATGAAATATTGGGAATGCTGAGGTACATCAACAAACTGGTAGTCAACAGGGCCATTCTGAAGGTCACATACACACCCATCATGGCAAAGAGAAGCACCATTACTAAGCAAAGACAGAAAGGCAACTTTCAACTCAAGAAATGTTTTATTCCTTCCTGGCACCAGAAATTGAGCATTTGAAGAATTCAAATCCCTGCTCTGAAATCAATAACTAGCATAAAGCAGGATCTTACTTTTATGCAGCGAAACTGGGCACAAAAGAAACACTTAAACAGCTATCTTAAACAGAGTTCATAAGGATTCACTGTAAAATTTAAACCAGACAGTAAACTATTAATGGAGAATGGTTCCAGGCTGTTTCTTTTTAAGTGTTCTGATTTAAAATTACCTATTTTGGGGAAAAACTCTATTGTTAAGAGAGATTTTCCTCAACAACAAATGCAGCTTTCACATATGTTCTCCTAGAGAAGCTGAATCTCCATTTCTCAGAAACAAGTCCAGAATTAATGATAAGCTGTACACTACACAGAAATGGAATCTATGAAGATAACACCTTAATCCTCCTTACACAAGCTAATATTAAATACTGGGAGAGGCAGCCACTGAGCAAACAAGCTGTAAAGGAGATGCCTGGTCCCTCTACTATTCCACAGCACCAGTGATTCAACACAGGTTTGGGTAGTGTCTCCCAGATAGCATTTTCTAATATGTTAAGAACAAACGTGTGTAATTTGTAGGATGTATTTGCTATTTTTTGCAATTACAAGGCAGTGAGCACAGGGAAGCAGCAGAAACAAGAGCATGCAGTTGTCATTATCACAGGATGGGTACTCACAATGCAGCTGTATTCTTCATCATCCATCTCTTTGACTTTCAGGCAGTAAGACTTTGTAGAGTGAGGAAAAAAAAAGAAGGCAAAAAGCAAAACAAAAATCAGAAGCCATTTCATTACCACCTATAGCCATAGGTTTGTAGTATTTCAAGCCTTCTATCAATGCTGAGCTATGGACACTGGGGAAACCACTGTGAGATCAGAATATATTAAACATCCCAGGTGGATAGAAAACCTTTTCGGAGAAAGATGGGGAGAGAAAAGTTTTAGTTGCATCAGAAAGCTTTACAAATAAATATGGAAATTAATTGGGTCGTGTAGAAAATAAATCATCTGGGTTCTGGGAGATCTCCCCATTGAGAACTCTTGGGTCAAAAGCAGTTGAGTAACCCAGCAAGGGACAAAGAATTGAAAATAATGCATTCTTGCATGGCTTGTGAAGGGATGGACATGTGATTGATAGGCTGCATATGACTCCCAGGTCACAGTTCTAGGCAATTTGATTTAAACTACCATTAAAATAATTAAATAGATAAATACATAAAGAGCATCTCACCAAGTATTCAAACTTGACATCCAGGTACTTTTTAATAGTCAGCCTTGTGTCAGGGATAGCCTTATTCAGATATGTATTCAAGTCAGTAAGCATCTGCAAGGGAAACATCCTGCTGTTGAATGTAAGACCAAAAACTGTGATTACAATTCATCAAGTGCATCATTATAACCAGCACAGGTCACAAGACTGCCTCAAGTTAATTCTTTTTAGCTAGAGCATGTCTGCAATAAAATAATTTATTTTGACTTAGAGTTGCCATGGTTAGAGCACCCATTGAGTCACTGGCAAGTCGTTCCAGCATCAGGAACATACATCACACTTCTAGTCTGAATTCTTTTAAACAGAATCATAGAATCACAGAGTTGGAAGGAACCTTCAAAGGTCATCTAGTCCAACCGCTCTGCAGTGTCTCCTGGATGGACAGATCCCCTGGAGACTCTCACTCAAAATTAATTGATTGAAATCCTTACAATGTTCCTGGACTGCTTACTCAAACTCTTCTAAATTTAGTGACATGTTTTAATTATGTGTACAAGTATCAGAGAAGAGGCTCTAGGGACCAAGGAACCTTCAAAGGCCCCTCATTCCCAAAAGAAAAGGACAGTAACATCTGCAAAAGCCAAAGGGACACAACTGATGTATTCATTTTATTATCTCTTGGGTTCTTAATGAAGTGAGTTCCCCAAAGGAAAGAAGGCAAAGAGAGTTCTCCCCAGATGGAATGACTTCCAAAAAGGAACCTTCAACATACTCTTCTGTCTTTCTAGATTCCCTTCTTCACTAGCCTCTTTATTCCCATGGTTAAATTCTTTACCGGCTTAATTGTCTTCAAAAGGTGAATCCCAAACTTCTCAATGTTGCGATGGGCATCAGCAAATTTCACAAAGGCTTCACTGGCAGCTGGTTGTGGCTCTCGTACACCAATGACAGAGAAAACATCTCCAAATGCTGAATGAGGGTAATAAATACAAAGAAATGAAAGAAAAGGTTGACTGTGGAGAAGAATATTGCCTTCAACATTATAGTTCCTTCCATGACCTTGCAATTAGGTGGAGAATGATGCCACATATTCCCTAAAGGCCAGAGGCTGGCATGGCCTCATGTGAAAGACTAGGCCTGTGTTAATACCATAACTGCTAATGCCAGAAGAGCAGCCCTTCTCAGCTCATTTCTGCAACACTTTAGTTTGTTTTGAGTTAGGTAATAAAGCATCTAAGTACTGACTAAAACTCCTGAAACTGGAGGTCAAAGACTTCTGCTCCCTTCACTCAAGATTCTTTACCTCTGTGTGTCTGGGACAGCTCAAAGAAAGCCCTGAGAAGATTCTTGGTGTGCTCTGTCAAGCCTGTGATGGAAGAGAGAAAAAGTCATTTAAGTAATTTCACAGAAACACAATGGAGACATCTTTTTATCTGATCTGGTTTCTGAGGGAGGACAGAGTTTACCTTTGTATAACTCTGCAGTCCTCTCCAACTCCTCTAATCTTTTCACTAGTCCATCTAAATGGAAAAAAAAAAATCAGAACACAGAATTACAGCAGTCAAATCCAAGACATGGTTAAGACTTGACTGACCAAAAGAATATCAGTTTCATATTTTTGTTTCAAAATTCTCTTGCTTCCAAAGCCTGTCCCTTGGTCCAATACGAGAAGCTTTGAAAATAACTGCCTACTGGTTTAAAAGTGAGGCATATCAGCATTCACTAAATGGATTCCCACTTAAAATTAATGGCCCAAATGATAGGATACATCACTCAGGAAGGGCAGAGGCAATCAGAAGGAAAAAAAAATGTGAAGGAATAATGTGAAACATGCAATTAACTATAAAAAGCTGCTAAGCACAAAAGGGTAAGTGTTCCCTTCAGAAAATGTCCTTTTGGACAACACTTACCATTGCAAAGTATGGCTCGGCTTAACCCCAGGGCATCTGCTGTGCCTGAGCTCATATTCTCTACCAGTCGATGCTTCACCTTCTTTAGTACTGAAGGCCAAAAGAGAGTTGCAAACCAAGATCAGAGTCACTTCCATGGGAAAGAAAATCACAGTAGCATAATTTGCTACTTTTTTGGGCACTGAATTGACTGGACAGTCTGAATTTAACTCACTGAGGTAGTGAGCAGAAAAAGAATACTGCAGAAACTAGATGTTCCCTTCAGTCATGCATAGCACATTTTTTAATCTTCTGTCTGTTCTACTCTCAGATCCTATATACTTAATTCAGTAGCTCTCCAGTACCTCTACTGAGAGATTATTGCAATAAAACACTCTGCTATAAGTTACCTATTATGATATTTGGAACTAAAATTTGCTTATGCTACTCGCTGTATTACTTCAACTGAAGTTGGAAGATGAAGCTAAAAGCACAAACCGGATTTAATGCTCAGTTTTTCCTTTTTGTTCTTTTTTTCTTTTGGATGTTAGTTAAAATCTTTTGTCACCCCTTGTTGGAATTAATTTCTGTCTTTGGTGGACATAACCTGCAAATTACTAGAGACAATTATGCCCTCTTTGGAATCAGATGAATCAGCAACACTTCTTTAAAGGCAAATTGTCTGCAGCTACCAAGAACTCAGCTGGAGCAACAGTGCTTAGTTTAGAATCTCTAGAAAACACCACATTCACACCGCATTTCTGTTTCTCCAGAAATCTATCTCAGTTCTCACCATTTACCTGAACCTCATGTCAATTAATTAGCACATTAATCATCATGAAAATAAATGAAAGTAAAAATAATAGGCAGGTTTTTTTTAGGACAGTGAGAAAGGAAGACTATATAATGAAGAAGTCATTTCATCACTGTTTCCCCAAGATGAGAAGCTACAAATGGTGTTTTCTGATAGACGCATCGCTGTGCAGAGCTGAAAATCTCAATAGATCAGTATAACCTACATGTACCAAGAATAAATACATGGAATTATTATCTATTTGAGTTTCACCATCCAAGCTAAACACAGCACAGAAAAACAAGCCTCACATAACAACTGTCAAGACTTAATTTAACTCTTGAGACTGTTTCAAGAAGTCAGGGAAGGGAATTTTCAGACCTGCAATTCTCTTTGATAATATCTATCTCAAAACAACTGATTTAAGAGCAAGAACAGAAATAGAATTTTCCTTTGTTTTCAGCTGGAACCAATCTTTAACTGCTCCAAGTCACTTTAAAAGCCTAAGGAGAAAGAAATCAGTCTTACCAATATCCAAAGACTTGCCCTGTTTTGGGTCAGCCTGAAGCTTGTTGTAGTGAATTGTCACTTCTCCCTGTAGCATCATAGAATGGTTTCAGTTGGAAGGGACATTTAAAGATCATCTAGATCCAACCCCCCTGCCATGGGCAGGGACATCCTGTACTAGATCAGGTTGCAAGCCTGGCCTTGGATGTCTCCAGGAATGGGGCCTCTTCCACCTCTCCTGGGCAACCTGTTCCAATGTCCCACCACCCTCATGGTGAACACTCATGTCCTTCCATTTTTCCCCCCAGTTTGCCTCTAGGCAAGTTCCACATACCCCCCTCTTCCCTCATCTCCTGCCTCTGCCCCCCACCAACCCTTTCCCAGCCCATTTTCCCCCAAATCCCACACACCTGGGCACCATTGGAGAATCCTTCTCTCCCCA